>JAKOGI010003576.1:0-48780 GCA_029747015.1 Carnegiea gigantea | reverse complement strand
GAAAAAAAAGCAACGAAAAAGGGGTGCAACACGAGGCCTTCCCAGGAGGTCACCCATCCTAGTGCTACTCTCACCCAAGCACGCTTAACTGCGCAGTTCTGATGGGATCCGATGCATTAATGCTGGGATGATCGCACCCATTAAAATCGGGCGGAACAAATCTATTATAGAGTGCACGCGGCTGCCGAATCGCTCATACATCGCGCCAAATCTAAAGAGTTCGCAATTTCGTAACTGACAGCTCGGAAGCGGCGAGCTAAGAGTTCGTTACGGACGGTAGCTCGACCGCCTTCATCGCCCCGTGCGAGCACGGGGTTTCGTCCGTGTGGTGCAGTAAAAAGGGGCCTCTAATGTGGTTTTCAGTGCCAGGCGGCGTCCGTAAAGGAATTTCGGTAATTTCGAATGAACAGGGACGCAGGGCCTGATTTGGAAGCTTTTTCCTCGTCCTGGTCAGTCCTCATCCGGCGGCCGCAGCAAATGAAACGAGAAAGATCGGTGGTTTTGAGAAAGGAAAAAACAACGAAAAAGGGGTGCAACACGAGGACTTCCCAGGAGGTCACCCATCCCAGTACTACTCCCGCCCAAGCACGCTTAACTGTGGAGTTCTGATGAAATCCGGTGCATCAGTGCTGGTACGATCGCACATATCAGAATCTGGAGGAACAAGTCTTTTATAGAGTGTACGCGGCTGCCGGGTCGCTCATAGATCACGCCAAATCTAAAGAGTTCGTAAGTTCGTAACTGACAGCTCGGAAGCGGCGAGCTAAGAATGCGTTACGGACGGTAACTCGACCACCCTCATCGCCCCGTGCATGCATGGGGTTTCGTCCGTGCGTTGCAGTAGAAAGGGGCCTCTGATGTGTTTTTCAGGGCCACGAGGCGTCCGTTGGGGTATTTCGATAATTTCGACTGAACATAGGCGGAAGGCCTGATTTGGATGCTTTTTCCACGTCCTGGTCAGTTCTCATCCGCCGGCCACAGCAAATGAAACGAGAAAGATCGGCGCTTCTAAGAAAGAAAAAAAACAACGAAAAAGGGGTGCAACACGAGGACTTCCCAGGAGGTCACCCATCCTAGCACTACTCTCGCCCAAGCACGCTTAACTGCGCATTTCTGATGGGATCCGGTGCATTAGTGCTGGGATGATCTTGGATTCTTGCGGAACAAATGTTTCATTGAGGGTGAGCGGCCGTTGAGTTGTGCAAACAGCACGCCAGCTCCAAAGAGATCGCGAGTTCGTAACTGGCAGCTCGGAAGCGGCGAGCTAAGAGTGCGTTACGGACGGTAGCTCGACCACCCTCATCGCCCCGTGCATGCATGGGGTTTC
This sequence comes from Carnegiea gigantea, assembly GCA_029747015.1. NCBI lineage: Eukaryota > Viridiplantae > Streptophyta > Magnoliopsida > Caryophyllales > Cactaceae > Carnegiea > Carnegiea gigantea. The sequence continues at coordinate 47,453 of JAKOGI010003576.1, read as the reverse complement.
GTCCGTGTGTTGTATTAAACAACGACCTCTGATGTGGTTTTCAGGGCCTGGACGCGTCCGTAGGGGAATTTCGGTAATTTCAAGTGAACAAGGGCGGAAGGCCTGATTTGAAAGCTTTTTTCTCGTCCCGGTCAGTTCTCATCCGACGGCGGCAACAAGTGAAACGAGAAAGACCGGTGCTTTTAAGAAAGAAAAAAATAACGAAAAAGGGGTGCAACATGAGGATTTCCCAGGGGGTCACCCATCCTAGTACTACTCTCGCCCAAGCACACTTAACTGCGCATTTCTGATGGGATCCGGTGCATTAGTGCTGGGATGAGCGCACCCATTGGATTCTTGCGGAACAAATGTTTCATTGAGGGTGAGCGGCCGCTGAGTTGTGCAAACAGCACGCCAGCTCCAAAGAGATCGCGAGTTCGTAGCTGGCATCTCGGAAGCGGCGAGCTAAGACTGCGTTACGGACGGTAGCTCGACCACCTTCATCGCCCCGTGCATGCATGGGGTTTCGTCCGTGTGTTGCAGTAGAAAGGGGCCTCTGATGTGTTTTTCAGGGCCACGAGGTGTCCGTTGGGGAATTTCGGTAATTTCGACTGAACATAGGCGGATGGCCTGATTTGGATGCTTTTTCCACGTCCTGGTCAGTTCTTATCCGCTGGCCACAGCAAATGAAACGAGGAAGATCGGCGCTTCTAAGAAAGAAAAAAACAACGAAAAAGGGGTGCAACACGAGGACTTCCCAGGAGGTCACCCATCCTAGGACTACTCTCGCCCAAGCACGCTTAACTGCGGAGTTCTGATGGGATCCGGTGCATCAGTGCTGGTATGATCGCACCCATCGGAATCTGGCGGAACAAGTCTTTTATAGAGTGTACGCGGCTGCCGAGTCGCTCATAGATCGCGCCAAATATAAAGAGTTCGCAAGTTCGTAACTGACAGCTCGGAAGCGGCGAGCTAAGAGTTCGTTACGGACGGTAGCTCGACCGCCTTCATCGCCCCGTGCGAGCACGGGGTTTCGTCCGCGTGTTGCAGTAAAAAGGGGCCTCCAATGTGGTTTTCAGTGCCAGGCGGCGTCCGTAGTGGAATTTCGGTAATTTCGACTGAACAAGGACGGAAGGCCTGATTTGGAAGCTTTTTCCTCATCCTGGTCAGTCCTCATCCGGCGGCCGCAGCAAATGAAACGAGAAAGATCGGTGGTTTTGAGAAAGAAAAAACAACGAAAAAAGGGGTGCAACACGAGGACGTCCAGGAGGTCACCCATCCCAGTACTACTCTCGCCCAAGCACGCTTAACTGCCGGAGTTCTGATGGGATCCGGTGCATCAGTGCTGGCATGATCGCACCCATCGAAATCTTGCGGAACAAATGTTTGATTGAGGGTACGCAGCGCCTGAGTTGCGCATAAAGCACGCCGGCTCCAAAGAGGGCGCAAGTTCGTAACTAATAACTCGGAAGAGGCGAGCTGAGCGTGCGTTACGGACGGTAGCTCGGCCAACTTCATCGCCCCGTGCATGCATGGGGTTTCGTCCGTGCGTTGCAGTAGAAAGGGGCCTCTGATGGTGTTTTTCAGGGCCACGAGGCGTCCGTTGGGTATTTCGGTAATTTCGATGAACATAGGCGGAAGGCCTGATTTGGATGCTTTTTCCACGTCCTGGTCAGTTCTAATCCGCTGGCCACAGCAAATGAAACGAGAAAGATCTGCGCTTCTAAGAAAGAAAAAAACAACGAAAAAGGGGTGCAACACGAGGACTTCCCGGGAGGTCACCCATCCTAGCACTACTCTCGCCCAAGCACGCTTAACTGCGGAGTTCTGATGGGATCCGGTGCATCAGTGTTGGTATGATCGCACCCATCGGAATCTGGCGGAACAAGTCTTTTATAGAGTGTACGCGGCTGCCGCGTCGCTCATAGATCGCGTCAAATTTAAAGAGTTCGCAAGTTCGTAACTGGCAGCTCGGAAGCGGCGAGCTAAGAGTGCGTTACGGACGGTAGCTCGACCGCCTTCATCGCGCCGTGCGAGCATTGGGTTTCGTCCGTGTGTTGCAGTAAAAAGGGGCCTCTAATGTGGTTTTCAGTGCCAGGAGGCGTCCGTGGAGGAATTTCGGTAATTTCGAGTGAACAAGGGCGGAAGGCCTGATTTGAAAGCGTTTTCCTCGTCCCGGTCAGTTCCCATCCGACGGCCGCAGCAAGTGAAACGAGAAAGACCGGTGCTTTTAAGAAAGAAAAAAATAACGAAAAAGGGGTGCAACACGAGGACATCCCAGGGGGTCACCCATCCTAGTACTACTCTTGCCCAAGCACACTTAACTGCGCATTTCTGATGGGATCCGGTGCATTAGTGCTGGGATGACCGCACCCGTTGGATTCTTGCGGAACAAATGTTTCATTGAGGGTGAGCGGCCGTTGAGTTGTGCAAACAGCACGCCAGCCCCAAAGAGATCGCGAGTTCGTAACTGGCAGCTCGGAAGCGGCGAGATAAGAGTGCGTTACGGACGGCAGCTCGACCACCCTCATCGTCCCGTGCATGCACGGGGTTTCGTCCGTGTGTTGTATTAAAAAATGACCTCTGATGTGGTTTTCAGGTCCTGGACGCGTCCGTATGGGAATTTCGCTAATTTCAAGTGAACATGGGCGGAAGGCCTGACTTGGATGCTTTTTCCTCGTCCTGGTCAGTTCTCATCCGACGGCCGCAGCAGATGAAACGAGAAAGATTGGCGCTTTTAAGGAAGAAAAAAACAACGAAAAGGGGGTGCAACACGAGGACTTCCCAGGAGGTCACCCATCCTAGCACTACTCTCGCCCACGCACGCTTAACTGCGCAGTTCTGATGGGATCCTGTGCATTAATGCTGCGATGATCGCACCCATTAGAATCTGGCGGAACAAATCTTTTATAGAGTGCACGCGGTTGCCGAGTCGCTCATACATCGCGCCAAATCTAAAGAGTTCGCAAGTTCGTAACTGACAGCTCGGAAGCGGCGAGCTAAGAGTGCGTTACGGACGGTCGCTCGACCGCCTTCATCGCCCCGTGCGATCACGGGGTTTCGTCCGTGTGTTGCAGTAAAAAGGGGCCTCTAATGTGGTTTTCAGTGCCAGGCGGCGTCCGTAGAGGAATTTCGGTAATTTCGATTGAACAAGGACGGAAGGCCTGATTTGGAAGCTTTTTCCTAGTCCTGGTCAGTCCTCATCCGGCGGCCGCAGCAAATGAAACGAGAAAGATCGGTGGTTTTGAGAAAGAAAAAACAACGAAAAATGGGTGCAACACGAGGACTCCCCAGGAGGTCACCCATCCCAGTACTACTCTCGCCCAAGCACGCTTAACTGCGGAGTTCTGATGGGATTCGGTGCATTAGTGCTGGTATGATCGCACCCATTGAATTCTTGCGGAACAAATGTTTCATTGAGGGTGAGCGGCCGTTGAGTTGTGCAAACAGCACGCCAGCTCCAAAGAGATCGCGAGTTCATAGCTGGCAGCTCGGAAGCGGCGAGCTAAGAGTGCGTTACGGACGGTAGCTCGACCACCCTCATCGCCCCGTGCATGCATGGGGTTTGGTCCGTGTGTTATATTAAAAAACGACCTCTGATGTGGTTTTCAGGGCCTGGACGCGTCCGTTGGGGAATTTCGGTAATTTCAGGTGAACATGGACGGAAGGCCTGACTTGGATGGTTTTTCCTCGTCCTGGTCAGTTCTCATCCGACGGCCGCAGCGGATGAAACGAGAAAGATCGGCGCTTTTAAGGAAGAAAAGAACGACGAAAAGAGGGTGCAACACGAGGACTTCCCAGGAGGTCACTCATCCCATTACTACTCTCGCCCAAGCACGCTTAACTGCGCAGTTCTGATGGGATCCGGTGCATCAGTGCTGGTATGATCGCACATAACAGAATCTGGAGGAACAAGTCTTTTATAGAGTGTACGCGGCTGCCGGGTCGCTCATAGATCACGCCAAATCTAAAGAGTTCGCAAGTTCGTAACTCACAGCTCGGGAGCGGCGAGCTAAGAGTGCGTTACGGACGGTAGCTCGACCACCTTCATCGCCCCGTGCATGCATGGGGTTTCATCCGTGCGTTGCAGTAGAAAGGGGCCTCTGATGTGTTTTTCAGGGCCACGAGGCGTCCGTTGGGGTATTTCGGTAATTTTGACTGAACAAAGGCGGAAGGCCTGATTTGGATGCTTTTTCCACGTCCTGGTCAGTTCTCATCCACCGGCCACAGCAAATGAAGCGAGACAGATCGGCGCTTCTAAGAAAGAAAAAAACAACGAAAAAGGGGTGCAACACGAGGACTTCCCAGGAGGTCACCCATCCTAGCACTACTCTCGCCCAAGCACGCTTAACTGCGCATTTCTGATGGGATCCGGTGCATTAGTGCTGGGATGATCTTGGATTCTTGCGGAACAAATGTTTCATTGAGGGTGAGCGGCCGTTGAGTTGTGCAAACAGCACGCCAGCTCCAAAGAGATCGCGAGTTCATAACTGGCAGCTCGGAAGCGGCGAGCTAAGAGTGCGTTACGGACGGTAGCTCGACCACCCTCATCGCCCCGTGCATGCATGGGGTTTCGTCCGTGTGTTGTATTAAAAACGACCTCTGATGTGGTTTTCAGGGCCTGGACGCGTCCGTAGGGGAATTTCGGTAATTTCAAGTGAACATGGGCGGAAGGCCTGACTTGGATGCTTTTTCCTCGTCCTGGTCAGTTCTCATCCGGCGGCCGCAGCAGATGAAACGAGAAAGATCGGCGCTTTTAAGGAAAAAAAAACAACGAAAAGGGGGTGCAACACGAGGACTTCCCAGGATGTCACCCATCCTAGTACTACTCTCGCCCAAGCACGCTTAACTGCGCAGTTCTGATGGGATCCGGTGCAATAATGCTGGGATGATCGCACCCATTAGATTCGGCGGAAAAATCTTTTTATAGAGTAGCACGCGGCTGCCGACGTCGCTCATACATCGACGCCAAATCTAAAGAGTGTTCGCAAGTTCGTACTGACAGCTCGGAATCGGCGAGCTAAGAGTTCGTTACGGACGGTAGCTCGACCGCCTTCATCGCCCCGTGCGAGCATTGGGTTTCGTCCGTGTGTTGCAGTATAAAGAGGCCTCTAATGTGGTTTTCAGTGCCAGGCGGCGTCCGTAAAGGAATTTCGGCAATTTCGATTGAACAAGGACGGAAGGCCTGATTTGGCAGCTTTTTCCTCGTCCCGGTAAGTCCTCATCCGGCGGCCGCAGTAAATGAAACGAGAAAGATCGGTGGTTTTGAGAAAGAAAAAACAACGAAAAAGGGTGCAACACGAGGACTTCCCAGGTCACCCATCCCAGTACTACTCTCGCCCAAGCACGCTTAACTGCGGAGTTCTGATGGGATCCGGTGCATTAGTGCTGGCATGATCGCACCCATTGGATTCTTGCAGAACAAATGTTTCATTGAGGGTACGCGGCCGCAGAGTCGCGCATACAGCACGCCAGCTCCAAAGAAGTCGCAAGTTCGTAACTGACAGCTCGGAAGAGGCGAGCTAAGCGTGCGTTACGGACGGTAGCTCGACCACCTTCATCGCCCCGTGCATGCATCGGGTTTCGTCCGTGCGTTGCAGTAAAAAGGGGCCTCTGATGTGTTTTTCAGGGCCACGAGGCGTCTGTAGGGGAATTTCGGTAATTTCGACTGAACATAGGAGGATGGCCTGATTTATATGCTTTTTTCACGTCCTGGTCAGTTCTTATCCGCTGGCCACAGCAAATGAAACGAGAAAGATCGGCGCTTCTAAGAAAGAAAAAACAACGAAAAAGGGGTGCAACACGAGGACTTCCTAGGAGGTCACCCATCCTAGCACTACTCTCGCCCAAGCACGCTTAACTGCGGAGTTCTGATGGGATCCGGTGCATCAGTGTCGATATGATCGCACCCATCGGAATCTGGCGGAACAAGTCTTTTATAGAGTGTACGCGGCTGCCGAGTCGCTCATAGATCGCGCCAAATCTAAAGATGTCGCAAGTTCGTAACTCACAGCTCGGAAGCGGCGAGCTAAGAGTGCGTTACGGACGGTAGCTCGACCGCCTTCATCGCCCCGTGCGAGCATTGGGTTTCGTCCGTGTGTTGCAGTGCAAAGGGGCCTCTAATGTGGTTTTCAGTGTCAGGAGGCGTCCGTGGAGGAATTTCGGTAATTTCCAGTGAACAAGGGCGGAAGACCTGATTTGAAAGCTTTTTCCTCGTCCCGGTCAGTTCCCATCTGACGGCCGCAACAAGTGAAACGAGAAAGACCGGTGCTTTTAAGAAAGAAAAAAATAACGAAAAAGGTGTGCAACATGAGGATTTCCCAGGGGGCCACCCATCCTAGTACTACTCTCGCCCAAGCACACTTAACTGCGCATTTCTGATGGGATCCGGTGCACTAGTGCTGGGATGGTCGCACCCATTGGATTCTTGCGGAACAAATGTTTCATTGAGGGTGAGCGGCCGTTAAGTTGTGAAAACAGCACGCCAGCTCCAATGAGATCGCGAGTTCGTAACTGGCAGCTCGGAAGCGGCGAGCTAAGAGTGCGTTACGGACGGTAGCTCGACCACCCTCATCGCCCGGTGCATGCATGGGGTTTCGTCCGTGTGTTGTATTAAAAAACGACCTCTGATGTGGTTTTCAGGGCCTGGACGCGTCCGTAGGGGAATTTCGGTAATTTCAGTGAACATGGGCGGAAGGCCTGACTTGGATGCTTTTTCCTCGTCCTGGTCAGTTCTCATCCGACGGCCGCAGCAGATGAAACGAGAAAGATCGGCGCTTTTAAGGAAGAAAAAAACAACGAAAAGGGGGTGCAACACGAGGACTTCCCAGGAGGTCACCCATCCTAGTACTACTCTCGCCCAAGCACGCTTAACTGCGCAGTTCTGATGGGATCCGGTGCATTAATACTGGGATGATCGCACCCATTAGAATCTGACGGAACAAATCTTTTATAGAGTGCACGCGGCTGCCGAGTCGCTCATACATCGCGCCAAATCTAAAGAGTTCGCAAGTTCGTAACTGACAGCTCGGAAGCGGCGAGCTAAGAGTTCGTTACGGATGGTAGCTCGACCGCCTTCATCGCCCCGTGCGAGCACTGGGTTTCGTCCGCGTGTTGCAGTAAAAAGGGGCCTCTAATGTGGTTTTCAGTGCCAGGCGGCGTCCGTAAAGGAATTTCGGTAATTTCATTGAACAAGGACGGAAGGCCTGATTTGGATGCTTTTTCCTCGTCCTGGTCAGTTCTCATCCGACGGCCACAGCAAATGAAACGAGAAAGATCGGCGCTTTTAAGAAAGAAAAAAACAACGAAAAAGGGGTGCAACACGAGGACTTCCCAGGAGGTCACCCATCCTAGCACTACTCTCGCCCAAGCACGCTTAACTGTGGAGTTCTGATGGGATCCGGTGCATCATTGGTGGTATGATGGCACCCATCGGAACCTGGCGGAACAAGTCTTTTATAGAGTGTACGCGGCTGCCGAGTCGCTCATAGATCGCGTCAAATCTAAAGAGTTCGCAAGTTCGTAACTGACAGCTCGGAAGCGGCGAGCTAAGAGTGCGTTACGGACGGTAGCTCGACCGCCTTCATCGCCCCGTGCGAGCATTGGGTTTCGTCCGTGTGTTGCAGTAAAAAGGGGCCTCTAATGTGGTTTTCAGTGCCAGGAGGCGTCCGTGGAGGAATTTCGGTAATTTCGAGTGAACAAGGCGGAAGGCCTGATTTGAAAGCTTTTTCCTCGTCCCGTCAGTTCCCATCCGACGCCGCAGCAAGTGAAACGAGAAAGACCGGTGCTTTTAAGAAGAAAAAAATAACGAAAAAGGGGTGCAGCACGAGGACTTCCCAGGGGGTCACCCATCCTGTACTACTCTCGCCCAAGCACACTTAATAACTGCGCATTTCTGATGGGATCCGGTGCATTAGTTCTGGGATGATCGCACCCATTGGATTCTTGCGGAACAAATGTTTCATTGAGGGTGAGCGGCCGTTGAGTTGTGCAAACAGCACGCCAGCTCCAAAGAGATCGCGAGTTCGTAGCTGGCAGCTCGGAAGCGGCGAGCTAAGAGTGCGTTACGGACGGTAGCTCGACCACCCTCATCGCCCCGTGCATGCACGGGGTTTCGTCCGTGTGTTGTATTAAAAAACGACCTCTGATGTGGTTTTCAGGGCCTGGACGCGTCCGTAGGGGAATTTCGGTAATTTCAAGTGAACATGGGCGGAAGGCCTGACTTGGATGCTTTTTCCTCGTCCTGGTCAGTTCTCATCCGACGGCCGCAGCAGATGAAACGAGAAAGATCGGCGCTTTTAAGGAAGAAAAAAACAACGAAATGGGGGTGCAACACGAGGACTTCCCAGGAGGTCACCCATCCTAGTACTACTCTCGCCCAAGCACGCTTAACTGCGCAGTTCTGATGGGATCCGGTGCATTAATGCTGGGATGATCGCACCCATTAGAATCTGGCGGAACAAATCTTTTATAGAGTGCACGCGGCTGCCGAGTCGCTCATACATCGCGCCAAATCTAAAGAGTTCGCAAGTTCGTAACTGACAGCTCGGAAGCGGCGAGCTAAGAGTTCGTTACGGACGGTAGCTCGACCGCCTTCATCGCCCCGTGCGAGCATTGGGTTTCGTCCGCGTGTTGCAGTAAAAAGGGGCCTCTAATGTGGTTTTCAGTGCCTGGCGGCGTCCGTAGAGGAATTTCGGTAATTTCGATTGAACAAGGACGGAAGGCCTGATTTGGAAAGCTTTTTCCTCGTCCTGGTCAGTCCTCATCCGGCGGCCGCAGCAAATGAAACGAGAAAGATCGGTGGTTTTGAGAAAGAAAAAACAACGAAAAAGGGGTGCAACACGAGGACTTCCCAGGAGGTCACCCATCCCAGTACTACTCTCGCCCAAGCACGCTTAACTGCGGAGTTCTGATGGGATCCGGTGCATCAGTGCTGGTATGATCGCACATATCAGAATCTGGCGGAACAAGTCTTTTATAGGGTGCACGCGGCTGCCGGGTCGCTCATAGATTACGCCAAATCTAAAGAGTTCGCAAGTTCGTAACTGATAGCTCGGAAGCGGCGAGCTAAAGTGCGTTACGGACGGTAGCTCGACCGCCTTCATCGCCCCGTGCGAGCATTGGGTTTCGTCCGTAAAAAGGGGCCTCTAATGTGGTTTTCAGTGCCAGGCGGCGTCCGTAAAGGAATTTCGGTAATTTCGATTGAACAAGGACGGAAGGCCTGATTTGGAAGCTTTTTCCTCGTCCTGGTCAGTCCTCATCCGGCGGCCGCAGCAAATGAAACGAGAAAGATCGGTGGTTTTGAGAAAGAAAAAACAACGAAAAAGGGGTGCAACACGAGGACTTCCCAGGAGGTCACCCATCCCAGTACTACTCTCGCCCAAGCACGCTTAACTGCGGAGTTCTGATGGGATCCGGTGCATTAAGTGCTGGTATGATCGCACCCATCAAATTCTTGCGGAACAAATGTTTCATTGAGGGTACGCGGCCGCTGAGTTGCGCATAAAGCACGCCGGCTCCAAAGAGGTCGCAAGTTCGTAACTGGCAGCTCGGAAGCGGCGAGCTGAGCGTGCGTTACGGACGGTAGCTCGACCACCTTCATCGCCCCGTGCATGCATGGGGTTTCGTCCGTGCGTTGCAGTAGAAAGGGGCCTCTGATGTGTTTTTCAGGGCCACGAGGCGTCCGTTGGGGTATTTCGGTAATTTCGACTGAACATAGGCGGAAGGCCTGATTTGGACGTTTTTTCCACGTCCTGGTCAGTTCTCATCCGCTGGCCACAGCAAATGAAACGAAAAAGATCGGCGCTTTTAAGGAAGAAAAAAACAACGAAAAGGGGGTGCAACACGAGGACTTCCCAGAAGGTCACCCATCCTAGTACTACTCTCGCCCAAGCGCGCTTAACGGCGCAGTTCTGATGGGATCCGGTGCATTAATGCTGGGATGATCGCACCCATTAGAATCTGGCGAAACAAATCTTTTATAGAGTGCACGCGCCTGCCGAGTCGCTCATACATCGCGCCAAATCTAAAGAGTTCACAAGTTCGTAACTGACAGCTCGGAAGCGGCGAGCTAAGAGTTCGTTACGGACGGTAGCTCGACCGCCTTCATCGCCCCGTGCGAGCATTGGGTTTCGTCCGTGTGTTGCAGTAAAAAGGGGCCTCTAATGTGGTTTTCAGTGCCAGGCGAGGTCCGTATAGGAATTTCGGTAATTTCGATTGAACAAGGACGGAAGGCCTGATTTGGAAGCTTTTTCCTCGTCCTGGTCAGTCCTCATCCGGCGGCCGCAGCAAATGAAACGAGAAAGATCGGTGGTTTTGAGAAAGAAAACAACGAAAAAGGGGTGCAACACGAGGACTTCCCAGGAGGTCACCCATCCCAGTACTACTCTCGCCCAAGCACGCTTAACTGCGGAGTTCTGATGGGATCCGGTGCATCAGTGCTGGTATGATCGCACATATCGGAATCTGGCGGAACAAGTCTTTTATAGAGTGTAGAGGCTGCCGAGTCGCTCATAGATCGCGCCAAATCTAAAGAGTTCGCAAGTTCGTAACTGACAGCTCGGAAGCGGCGAGCTAAGAGTGCGTTACGGACGGTAGCTCGACCGCCTTCATCGCCCCGTGCGAGCATTGGGTTTCGTCCGTGTGTTGCAGTAAAAAGGGGCCTCTAATGTGGTTTTCAGTGCCAGGAGGCGTCCGTGGAGGAATTTCGGTAATTTCGAGTGAACAAGGGCGGAAGGCCTGATTTGAAAGCTTTTTCCTCGGCCCGGTCAGTTCCCATCCGACGGCCGCAGCAAATGAAACGAGAAAGACCGGTGCTTTTAAGAAAGAAAAAAATAACGAAAAAGGGTGCAACACGAGGACTTCCCAGGGGGTCACCCATCCTAGTACTACTCTCGCCCAAGCACGCTTAACTGCGCATTTCTGATGGGATCCGGTGCATTAGTTCTGGGATGACCGCACCCATTGGATTCTTGCGGAACAAATGTTTCATTGAGGGTGAGCGGCCGTTGAGTTGTGCATACAGAAAGCCAGCTCCAAAGAGATCGCGAGTTCGTAACTGGCAGCTCGGAAGCGGCGAGCTAAGAGTGCGTTACAGACGGTAGCTCGACCACCCTCATCGCCCCGTGCATGCACGGGGTTTCGTCCGTGTGTTGTATTAAAAAACGACATCTGATGTGGTTTTCAGGGCCTGGACGCGTCCGTAGGGGAATTTCGTTAATTTCAAGTGAACATGGGCGGAAGGCCTGACTTGGATGCTTTTTCCTCGTCCTGGTTAGTTCTCATCCGACGGGCGTAGCAGATGAAATGAGAAAGATCGGCGCTTTTAAGGAAGAAAAAACAACGAAAAGGGGGTGCAACACGAGGACTTCCCAGGAGGTCACCCATCCTAGTACTTCTCTCGCCCAAGCACGCTTCACTGCGCAGTTCTGATGGGATCCGGTGCATTAATGCTGGGATGATCGCACCCATTAGAATCTGGCGAAACAAATCTTTTATAGAGTGCACGCGGCTGCCGAGTCGCTCATACATCGCGCAAAATCTAAAGAGTTCGCAAGTTTGTAACTGACAGCTCGGAAGCGGCGAGCTAAGAGTTCGTTACGGACGGTAGCTCGACCGCCTTCATCGCCCCGTGCGAGCACGTGGTTTCGTCCGTGTGTTGCAGTAAAAAGGGGCCTCTAATGTGGTTTTCAGTGCCAAGCGGCGTCCGTAAAGAAATTTCGGTATTTTCGATTGAACAAGGACGGAAGGCCTGATTTCGAATCCTTTTCCTCGTCCTGGTCAGTCCTCATCCGGCGGCCGCAGCAAATGAAACGAGAAAGATCGGTGGTTTTGAGAAAGAAAAACAACGAAAAAGGGGTGCAACACGAGGACTTCCCAGGAGGTCACCCATCCCAGTACTACTCTCGCCCAAGCACGCTTAACTGCGGAGTTCTGATGGGATCCGATGCATTAGTGCTGGTATGATCGCACCCATCGAATTCTTGCGGAACAAATGTTTCATTGAGGGTACGCGGCCGCGGAGTTGCGCATAAAGCACGCCGGCTCCAAAGAGGTCGCAAGTTCGTAACTGACAACTCGGAAGAGGCGAGCTAAGCGTGCGTTACGGACGGTAGCTCGACCACCTTCATCGCCCCGTTCATGCATGGGGTTTCGTCCGTGCGTTGCAGTAAAAAGGGGCCTCTGATGTGTTTTTCAGGGCCACGAGGTGCCCGTTGGGGAATTTCGGTAATTTCGACTGAACATAGGCGGATGGCCTGATTTGGATGCTTTTTCCACGTCCTGGACAGTTCTCATCCGCTGGCCACAGCAAATGAAACGAGAAAGATCGGCGCTTCTAAGAAAGAAAAAAACAACGAAAAAGGGGTGCAACACGAGGACTTCCCAGGAGGTCACCCATCCAAGCACTACTCTCGCCCAAGCACGCTTAACTGCGGAGTTCTGATGGGATCCGGTGCATCAGTGCTGGTATGATCGCACCCATCGGAATCTGGCGGAACAAGTCTTTTATAGAGTGTACGCGGCTGCCGAGTCGCACATGGATCGCGTCAAATCTAAAGAGTTCGCAAGTTCGTAACTGACAGCTCGGAAGCGGCGAGCTAAGAGTGCGTTACGGACGCTAGCTCGACCACCCTCATCGCCCCGTGCATGCAAGGGGTTTCGTCCGTGTGTTGTATTAAAAAACGGCCTCTGATGTGGTTTTCAGGGCCTAGATCCGTCTGTAGGGGAATTTCGGTAATTTCAAGTGAACATGGGCGGAAGGCCTGACTTGGATGCTTTTTCCTCGTCCTGGTCAGTTCTCATCCGACGGCCGCAACAGATGAAACGAGAAAGATCGGCGCTTTTAAGGAAGAAAAAAACAATGAAAAGGGGGTGCAACACGAGGACTTCCCAGGAGGTCACCCATCCTAGTACTACTCTCGCCCAAGCACGCTTAACCGCGCAGTTCTGATGGGATCTGGTGCATTAATGCTGGGATGATAGCACCGATTAGAATCCGGCGGATCAAATCTTTTATAGAGTGTACGCCGCTGCCGAGTCGCTCATAGATCGCGCCAAATCTAAAGAGTTCGCAAGTTCGTAACTGACAGCTTAGAAGCGGCGAGCTAAGAGTGCGTTACGGACGGTAGCTCGACCGCCTTCATCGCCCCGTGAGAGCATTGAGTTTCGTCCGTGTGTTGCAGTAAAAAGGGGCCTCTAATGTGGTTTTCAGTGCCAGGAGGCGTCCGTGGAGGAATTTCAGTAATTTCGAGTGAACAAGGGCGGAAGGCCTGATTTGAAAGCTTTTTCCTCGTCCTGGTCAGTTCCCATCCGACGGCCGCAGCAAATGAAACGAGAAAGACCGGTGCTTTTAAGAAAGAAAAAAATAACGAAAAAGGGGTGCAACACGGGGACTTCCCCGGGGGTCACCCATTCTAGTACTACTCTCGCCCAAGCACGCTTAATTGCGCATTTCTGATGGGATCCGGTGCATTAGTGCTGGGATGATCGCACCCCTTGGATTCTTGCGGAACAAATGTTTCATTGAGGGTGAGCGGCCGTTGAGTTGTGCAAACAGCACGCCAGCTCCAAAGAGATCGCAAGTTCGTAACTGGCAGCTCGGAAGCGGCGAGCTAAGAGTGCGTTACGGACGGTAGCTCGACCACCCTCATCGCCCCGTGCATGCATGGGGTTTCGTCCGTAGGGGAATTTCGGTAATTTCAAGTGAACATGGGCGGAAGGCCTGACTTGGATGCTTTTTCCTCGTCCTGGTGAGTTCTCATCCGACGGCCGCAGCAGATGAAACGAGAAAGATCGGCGCTTTTAAGGAAAAAAAAAACAACGAAAAGGGGGTGCAACACGAGGACTTCCCAGGAGGTCACCCATCCTAGTACTACTCTCGCCCAAGCACGCTTAACGGCGCAGTTCTGATAGGATCCGGTGCATTAATGCTGGGATGATCGCACCGATTAAAATCTGGCGGAACAAAACTTTTATAGAATGCACGCGGCTGCCGAGTCACCCATACATCGCGCCAAATCTAAAGAGTTCGCAAGTTCGTAACTGACAGCTCGGAAGCGGCGAGCTAAGAGTTCGTTACGGACGGTAGCTCGACCGCCTTCATCGCACCGTGCGAGCATCGGGTTTCGTCCGCGTGTTGCAGTAAAAAGGGGCCTCTAATGTGGTTTTCAGTGCCAGGCGGCGTCCGTAAAGGAATTTCGGTAATTTCGATTGAATAAGGACGGAAGGCCTGATTTGGAAGCTTTTTCCTCGTCCTGGTCAGTCCTCATCCGTCGGCCGCAGCAAATGAAACGAGAAAGATCGGTGGGTTTGAGAAAGAAAAAACAATGAAAAATGGGTGCAACACGAGGACTTCCCAGGAGGTCGCCCATCCCAGTACTACTCTCGCCCAAGCACGCTTAACTGCGGAGTTTTGATGGGATCCGGTGCATTAGTGTTGGTGTGGTCGCACCCATCGAATTCTTGCGAACAAATGTTTCATTGAGGGTACGCGGCCGCTGAGTTGCGCATAGAGCACGCCGGCTCCAAAGAGGTCGCAGGTTCGTAACTGACAACTCGGAAGAGGCGAGCTAAGCGTGCGTTACGGACGGTAGCTCGACCACCTTCATCGCCCCGCGCATGCATGGGGTTTCGTTCATGCGTTGCGGTAAAAAGGGGCCTCTGATGTGTTTTTCAGGGCCACGAGGCGTCCGTAGGGGAATTTCGGTAATTTCGACTGAACATAGGTGGATGGCCTGATTTGGATGCTTTTTTCCACATCCTGATCAGTTCTTATCCGCCGGCCACAGCAAATGAAACGAGAAAGATCGACGCTTCTAAGAAAGAAAAAAACAACGAAAAAGGGGTGCAACACGAGGACTTCCCAGGAGGTCACCCATCCTAGCACTACACTCGCCCAAGCACGCTTAACTGCGGAGTTCTGATGGGATCCGGCGCATCAGTGCTGGTATGATCGCACCCATCGGAATCTGGCGGAACAAGTCTTTTATAAAGTGTACGCGACTGCCGAGTCGCTCATAGATCGCGGCAAATCTAAAGAGTTCGCAAGTTCGTAACTGACAGCTCGGAAGCGGCGACCTAAGAGTGCGTTACGGACGGTAGCTCGACCGCCTTCATCGCCCCGTGCGAGCATTGGGTTTCGTCCGTGTGTTGCAGTAAAAAGGGGCCTCTAATGTGGTTTTCAGTGCCAGGGGGCGTCCGTGGAGGAATTTCGGTAATTTCGAGTGAACAAGGGCGGAAGGCCTGACTTGGATGCTTTTTCCTCATCCTGGTCAGTTCTCATCCGACGGCCGCAGCAGATGAAACGAGAAAGATCGGCGCTTTTAAGGAAGAAAAAAACAACGAAAAGGGGGTGCAACACGAGGACTTCCCAGGAGGTCACCTATCCTAGTACTACTCTAACCCAAGCACGCTTAACTGCGCAGTTCTGATGGGATCTGGTGCATTAATGCTGGGATGATAGCACCGATTAGAATCCGGCGGAACAAATCTTTTATAGAGTGTACGCGGCTACCGAGTCGCTCATAGATCGCGCCAAATCTAAAGAGTTCGCACGTTCGTAACTGACAACTCGGAAGCGGCGAGCTAAGAGTGCGTTACGGACGGTAGCTCGATCGCCTTCATCGCCCCGTGCGAGCATTGGGTTTCGTCCGTGTGTTGCAGTAAAAAGGGCCTCTAATGTGGTTTTAAGTGCCAGGAGGCGTCCGTGGGGGAATTTCGGTAATTTCGAGTGAACAAGGGCGGAAGGCCTGATTTGAAAGCTTTTTCCTCGTCCCGGTCAGCTCTCATCCGACGGCCGCAACAAATGAAACGAGAAAGACCGGTGCTTTTAAGAAAGAAAAAAATATCGAAAAAGGGGTGCAACACGACGAATCCCCAGGGGGTCACCCATCCTAGTACTACTCTCGCCCAAGCACGCTTAATTGCGCATTTCTGATGGGATCCGGTGCATTAGTGCTGGGATGATCGCACCCATTGGATTCTTGCGGAACAAATGCTTCATTGAGGGTGAGCGGCCGTTGAGTTGTGCATACAGCACGCCAGCTCAAAAGAGATCGCAAGTTCGTAACTGGCAGCTCGGAAGCGGCGAGCTAAGAGTGCTTTACGGACGGTAGCTCGACCACCCTCATCGCCCCGTGCATGCATGGGGTTTCGTCCGTGTGTTGTCTTAAAAAACGACCTCTGATGTGGTTTTCAGGGCCTGGACGCGTCCGTAGGGGAATTTCGGTAATTTCAAGTGAACTTGGGCGGAAGGCCTGACTTGGATGCTTTTTCCTCGTCCTGGTCAGTTCTCATCCGACGGCCGCAGCAGATGAAACGAGAAAGATCGGCGCTTTTAAGGAAGAAAAAAACAACGAAAAGGGGTGCAACACGAGGACTTCCCAGGAGGTCACCCATCCTAGTACTACTCTCGCCCAAGCACGCTTAACTGCGCAGTTCTGACGGGATCCGGTGCATTAATGCTGGGATGATCGCACCGATTAGAATCTGGCGGAACAAATCTTTTATAGAGTGCACGCGGCTGCCGAGTCGCCCATACATCGCGCCAAATCTAAAGAGTTCGCAAGTTCGTAACTGACGGCTCGGAAGCGGCGAGCTAAGAGTTCGTTACGGACGGTAGCTCGACCGCCTTCATCGCCCCGTGCGAGCATTGGGTTTCGTCCGGGTGTTGCAGTAAAAAGGGGCCTCTAATATGGTTTTCAGTGCCAGGAGGCGTCCGTGGAGGAATTTCGGTAATTTCGAGTGAACAAGGGTGGAAGGCCTGATTTGAAAGCTTTTTCCTCGTCCCGATCAGTTCTTATCCGACGGCCGCAGCAAGTGAAACGAGAAAGACCGGTGGTTTTGAGAAAGAAAAAACAACGAAAAATGGGTGCAACACGAGGACTTCCCAGGAAGTCACCCATCCCAGTACTACTCTCGCCCAAGCACGCTTAACTGCGGAGTTCTGATGGGATCCGGTGCCTTAGTGCTGGGATGATCGCACCCATTGGATTCTTGCGGAACAAATGTTTCATTGAGGGTGAGCGGCCGTTGAGTTGTGCATACCGCACGCCAGCTCCAAAGAGATCGCGAGTTCGTAACTGGCAGCTCGGAAGGGGCGAGCTAAGAGTGCGTTACGGACGGTAGCTCGACCACCCTCATCGCCCCGTGCATGCATGGGGTTTCGTCCGTTTGTTGTATTAAAAAACGACCTCTGATGTGGTTTTCAGGGCCTGGACGCATCCGTAGGGGAATTTCGGTAATTTCAATTGAACGTGGGTGGAAGGCCTGACTTGGATGCTTTTTCCTCGTCCTGGTCAGTTCTCATCCGACGGCCGCAGTAGATGAAACGAGAAAGATCGGCGCTTTTAAGGAAAAAAAAAACAACGAAAAGGGGGTGCAACACGAGGGCTTCCCAGGAGGTCACCCATCGAGTACTACTCTCGCCCAAGCACGCTTAACTGCGCAGTTCGGATGGGATCCGGTGCATTAATGCTGGGATGATCGCGCCCATTAGATTCTGGCGGAACAAATCTTTTATAGAGTGCACGCGGCTGCCGAGTCGCTCATACATCGCGCTAAATCTAAAGAGTTCGCAAGTTCGTAACTGACAGTTCGGAAGCGGCGAGCTAAGAGTTCGTTACGGACGGTAGCTCGACCGCCTTCATCGGCCCGTGCGAGCATTGGGTTTCGTCCGTGTGTTGCAGTAAAAAGGGGCCTCTAGTGTGGTTTTCAGTGCCAGGCAGCGTCCGCAAAGGAATTTCGGTAATTTCGATTGAAAAAGGACGGAAGGCCTGATTTGGAAGTTTTTCCTCGTCCTGGTCAGTCCTCACCCGGCGGTCGCAGCAAATGAAACGAGGAAGATCGGTGGTTTTGAGAAAGAAAAAACAACGAAGAATGGGTGCAACACGAGGACTTCCCAGGAGGTCACCCATCCCAGTACTACTCTCGCCCAAGCACGCTTAACTGCGGAGTTCTGATGGGATCCGGTGCATCGGTGCTGGTATGATCGCACCCATCGGAATCTGGCGGAACAAGTCTTTTATAGAGTGTACGCGGCTGCCGAGTCGCTCATAGATCGCGCCAAATCTAAAGAGTTCGCAAGTTCGTAACTTACTGCTCGGAATCCGCGAGCTAAGAGTTCGTTACGGACGGTAGCTCGACCGCCTTCATCGCCCCGTGCGAGCATTGGGTTTCGTCCGTGTGTTGCAGTAAAAAGGGGCTTCTAATGTGGTTTTCAGTGCCAGGAGGCGTCCGTGGAGGAATTTCGGTAATTTCGAGTGAACAAGGGCGGAAGGCCTGATTTGAAAGCTTTTCCCTCGTCCCGGTCAGTTCCCATCCGACGGCCGCAGCAAATGAAACGAGAAAGACCGGTGCTTTTAAGAAAGAAAAAAATAACGAAAAAGGTGTGCAACACGAGGACTTCCCAGGGGGTCACCCATCCTAGTACTACTCTCGCCCAAGCACGCTTAATTGCGCATTTCTGATGGGATCCGGTGCATTTGTGCTGGGATGATCGCACCCATTGGATTCTTGCGGAACAAATGTTTCATTGAGGGTGAGCGGTCGTTGAGTTGTGCATACAGCACGCCAGCTCCAAAGAGATCGCAAGTTCGTAACTGGCAGCTCGGAAGCGGCGAGCTAAGAGTGCGTTACAGACGGTAGCTCGACCACCCTCATCGCCCCGTGCACGCATGGGGTTTCGTCCGTGTGTTGTATTAAAAAACGACCTCCGATGTGTTTTTTAGGGCCACGAGGCGTCCGTAGGGGAATTTCGGTAATTTCGACTGAACATAGGGGGATGGCCTGATTTGCATGCTTTTTCCACGTCCTGGCCAGTTCTTATCCGCTGGCCACAGCAAATGAAACGAGAAAGATCAGCGCTTCTAAGAAAGAAAAAAACAGCGAAAAAGGGGTGCAACACGAGGACTTCCCAGGAGGTCACCCATCCTAGCACTACTCTCGCCCAAGCACGCTTAACTGCGGAGTTCTGATAGGATCCGGTGCATCAGCGCTGGTATGATCGTACCCATCGGAATCTGGCGGAACAAGTCTTTTATAGAGTGTACGCGGCTGCCGAGTCGCTCATAGATCGCGCCAAATCTAAAGAGTTCGCAAGTTCGTAACTGACAGCTCGGAAGCGGTGAGCTAAGAGTGCGTTACGGACGGTAGCTCGCCCGCCTTCCTCGCCCCGTGCGAGCATTGGGTTTCGTCCGTGTGTTGCAGTAAAAAGGGGCCTCTAATGTGGTTTTCAGTGCCAGGAGGCGTCCGTGGAGGAATTTCGGTAATTTCGAGTCAACAAGGGCGGAAGGCCTGATTTGAAAGCTTTTTCCTCGTCCCGGTCAGTTCCCATCCGACGGCCGCAGCAAATGAAACGAGAAAGACCGGTGCTTTTAAGAAAGAAAAAATAACGAAAAAGGGGTGCAACACGAGGACTTCCCAGGGGGTCACCCATCCTAGTACTGCTCTCGCCCAAGCACGCTTAATTGCGCATTTATGATAGGATCCGGTGCATTAGTGCTGGGATGATCGCACCCATTGGAATCTTGCGGAACAAATGTTTCATTGAGGGTGAGGGGCCGTTGAGTTGTGCATACAGCACGCCAGCTCCAAAGAGATCACAACTTCGTAACAGGCAGCTCGGAAGCGGCGAGCTAAGAGTGCGTTACGGACGGTAGCTCGACCACCCTCATCGCCCCGTGCATGCATTGGGTTTCGTCCGTGTGTTGTATTAAAAAACGACCTCTGATGTGGTTTTCAGGGCCTGGACGCGTCCGTAGGGGAATTTCGGTAATTCAAGTGAACATGGGCGGAAGGCCTGACTTGGATGCGTTTTCCTCGTCCCGGTCAGTTCCCATCCGACGGCCGCAGCAAATGAAACGAGAAAGACCGGTGCTTTTAAGAAAGAAGAAAATAACGAAAAAGGGGTGCAACACGAGGACTTCCCAGGGGGTCACCCATCCTAGTACTACTCTCGCCCAAGCACGCTTAATTGCGCATTTCTGATGGGATCCGGTGCATTAGGGCTGGGATGATCGCACCCATTGGATTCTTGCGGAACAAATGTTTCATTGAGGGTGAGCGGCCGTTGAGTTGTGCATACAGCACGCCAGCTCCAAAGAGATCGCAAGTTCGTAACTGGCAGCTCGGAAGCAGCGAGCTAAGAGTGCATTACGGACGGTAGCTCGACCACCCCCATCGCCCCGTGCATGCATGGGGTTTCGTCCGTGTGTTGTATTAAAAAACGACCTCTGATGTGGTTTTCAGGGCCTGGACGCGTCCGCAGGGGAATTTCGGTAATTTCAAGCGAACATGGGCGGAAGGCCTGACTTGGATGCTTTTTCCGCGTCCTGGTCCGTTCTCATCTGACGGCTGCAGCAGATGAAACGAGAAAGATCAGCGCATTTAAGAGAGGAAAAAAATAGCGAGAAGGGCGTGCAACACGAGGACTTCCCAGGAGGTCACCCATCCTAGTACTACTCTCGCCCAAGCACGCTTAACTGCGCAGTTCTGTTGGGATCCGGTGCATTAATGCTGGGATGATCGCACCCATTAGAATCTGGCGGAACAAATCTTTTATAGAGTGCATGCGGCTGCCGAGTCGCGCATACATCGCGCCAAATCTAAAGAGTTCGCAAGTTCGTAACTGACAGTTCGGAAGCGGCGAGCTAAGAGTGCGTTATGGACGGTAGCTCGACCGCCTTCATCGCCCCGTGCGAGCATTGGGTTTTGTCCACGTGTTGCAGTAAAAGGGGCCTCTAATGTGGTTTTCAGTGCCAGGAGGCGTCCGTGGAGGAATTTCGGTAATTTCGAGTGAACAAGGGCGGAAGGCCCGATTTGAAAGCTTTTTCCTCGTCCCGGTCAGTTCCCATCCGACGGCCGCAGCAAATGAAACGAGAAAGACCGGTGCTTTAAAGAAAGAAAAAAATAACGAAAAAGGGGTGCAACACGAGGACTTCCCAGGGGGTCACCCATCCTAGTGCTGCTCTCGCCCAAGCACGCTTAATTGCGCATTTCTGATGGGATCCGGTGCATTAGAGCTGGGATGATCGCACCCATTGGATTCTTGCGGAACAAATGTTTCATTGAGGGTGAGCGGCCGTTGAGTTGGGCATACAGCACGCCAGCTCCAAAGCGATCGCAAGTTCGTAACTGGCAGCTCGGAAGCGGCGAGCTAAGAGTGCGTTACGGACGGTAGCTCGACCACCCTCATCGCCCCGTGCATTCAT
Organism: Carnegiea gigantea; assembly: GCA_029747015.1. Classification (NCBI taxonomy): domain Eukaryota; kingdom Viridiplantae; phylum Streptophyta; class Magnoliopsida; order Caryophyllales; family Cactaceae; genus Carnegiea; species Carnegiea gigantea. Next base: position 26,268 of record JAKOGI010003576.1, on the reverse strand, counting down.
GGGGTTTCGTCCGTGTGTTGTATTAAAAAACGACCCCTGATGTGGTTTTCAGGGCCTGGACGCGTCCGTAGGGGAATTTCGGTAATTTCAAGTGAACATGGGCGGAAGGCCTGACATGGATGCTTTTTCCTCGTCCTGGTCAGTTCTCATCCGACGGACGCAGCAGATGAAACGAGAAAGATCGGCTGTTTTAAGGAAGAAAAAAACAACGAAAAGGGGGTGCTTCGTTACGGACTTCCCAGGAGGTCACCCATCCTAGTACTACTCTCGCCCAAGCACGCTTAACTGCGCAGTTCTGATGGGATCCGGTGCATTAATGCTGGGATGATCGCACCCATTAGAATCTGGCGGAACAAATCTTTTATAGAGTGCACGCGGCTGCCGAGTCGCTCATACATCGCGCAAATCTAAAGAGTTCGCAAGTTCGTAACTGACAGCTCGGAAGCGGCGAGCTAAGAGTTCGTTGCGGACGGTAGCTCGACCGCCTTCATCGCCCCGTGCGAGCATTGGGTTTCGTCCGTGTGTTGTAGTAAAAAGGGTCCTCTAATGTGGTTTTCCGTGCTAGGCTTCGTCCGTGGAGGAATTTCGGTAATTTCGATTGAACAAGGGCGGAAGGCCTGATTTGGAAGCTTTTTCCTCGTCCTGGTCAGTCCTCATCTGGCGGCCGTAGCAAATGAAACGAGAAAGATCGTTGGTTTTGAGAAAGAAAAAACAACGAAAAAGTGTGCAACACGAGGACTTCCCAGGAGTCACCTATCCCAGTACTACTCTCGGCCAAGCACCTTAACTGCGGAGTTCTGATGGGATCCGTGCATTAGTGCTGGTATGATCGCACCATCGAATTCTGCGGACAAATGTTTCATTGAGGGTACGCGTCCCCTGAGTTGCGCATAAAGCACGCCGGCTCCAAGAGGTCGCAAGTTCGTAATTGACAACTCGGAAGAGGCGAGCTGAGCGTGCGTTACGGACGGTAGCTCTACCGCCTTCATCGCCCCGTGCATGCATGGGGTTTCGTCCGTGCGTTGCAGTAAAAAGGGGCCTCTGATGTTTTTTTCAGGGCCACGAGGGGTCCGTCGGGGAATTTCGGTAATTTCGACTGAACATAGGCGGATGGCCTGATTTGGATGCTTTTTCCACGTCCTGGTCAGTTCTTATCCGCTGGCCGCAGCAAATGAAACGAAAAAGATCGGCGCTTCTAAGAAAGAAAAAAACAACGAAAAGGGGTGCAACACGAGGACTTCCCAGGAGGTCACCATTCTAGCACTACTCCAAGCACGCTTAACTGCGGAGTTTTGATGGGATCCGGTGCATCAGTGCTGGTATGATCGCACCCATCGGAATCTGGCGGAACTAGTCTTTTTATAGTGTACCGGCTGCCGAGTCGCTCATAGATCGCGCCAAATCTAAAGAGTTCGCAAGTTCGTAACTGGCAGCTCGGAAGCGGCGAGCTAAGAGTGCGTTACGGACGGTAGCTCGACCGCCTTCATCGCCCTGTGCGAGCATTGGGTTTCGTCCGTGTGTTGCAGTAAAAAGGGGCTCTAATGTTGTTTTCAGTGCCAGGAGGCGTCCGTGGAGGAATTTCGGTAATTTCGAGTGAACAAGGGCGGAAGGCCTTATTTTAAAGCTTTTTCCTCGTCCCGGTCAGTTCCCATCCGACGGCCGCAGCAAATGAAACGAGAAAGACCGGTGCTTTTAAGAAAGAAAATGTAACGCCCAAGTGGTCAAGTCGGATTCCTGTGGGTTGCGCTCGTAATTACTCTTGCTTTTGCAGCTTAAGTCTCTGATTGGATGCGTTGCATTCGTGTGGGATTATGGCACCTGACTTCTTGCGGATAACTTAACATACCAATACCAAGCGTTGTTACCCCCGAAGTTTCAAAATACTAAGGATAAACAACCTCCAAGATACTAACCCATAATTACTGTGAACGTTGACTAGCTAACGTTCAGCAACGTCCATTGCATGTTGCTTTCTGATTTCGCTGGAGGATGGCCACTCCTTTCTCCCATACCTAAAACAGAAAATATAAAACATTCGAATTGTGAGCCGAAGCTCAATACGTACATTCCCATGCAGTGAATAAGTTTATATGAAATTAGTTGGGCCGGCCGCATTTCAAAACATTTTGCTTTGCAAACAGGAGAGAGAGCATTACGAATTGAAATTGACTTACTGATTATTATCTAAAAGTGAACCCCTTGGTCGATGTACATCTTGAAACGATCATACTTTGGGTGCTCACCCCCCAGGCCGATCGAGAAGCCTGAGTTGACGCCGCACGCGGGTATATTGATGGGCATAAGCCTCAATGCTTGGTCACTGGGCGGGGTCACTTGTTTATATGACAAAACACTGTGAAACTTGGTTCATTTGAATGAATCTTGTGTTACTTTGTTTTGCTGAGAAATACGTGAATTTTCGAATAGCACAGGCAGTGTACGTACCTGGTCTTAGAGATTCTCTCTCCTTTTTGTAATGAAGAACGTGTGTTAGCAGCTTGAAGCGACAGGAGTGACCTCATTCCTGCTTCATACATGTTGCTTTTCCCAATTAGCGTGTCACAACGAAGTTTAGTCTATTTCCCAGCTTAATGGATCATTTGTAACTAATAGTGTATGTATAAATAACGGTGTTACCATCAGTACAAGATGAATTAATGCTATAAGTTCGTTATTATCATGGTTTTGTTGTGTGATGTGCATCAAGGTCCTTGTAAAGTGTTATTATCGCCAGTATGACTAGTCGAGTTATTATGGCCTACACTGTTAGTGTTGTATAAATCTTGATCATCATCCAAGCCTTGTATCTCACTATTCTTAGCATTGACTTCAAAATATTTAACCATTTACGTAATTACCTACATATGTGAAATAGTCCTGATACCTTCGGAATTCCTATCACATCCATATCGTAAATTTACTGAGTACTGCTAGTTTGGCTGTTTATATTAAATGGAGGATGAAGCCAAGCAAGACACCGAACTATTATCACATTAAGCTAGTGATATAAGTAAACTGGGTTATTCATAAGACTATTAATGAAGCAAATTAGTGGTTGAAACATTTTACATGCCTTAAGCTGCTGTTCAATGGTGACCCAAAGCTTATTAGCTTACACTTTACTCTAAACATCGAACTTTGTAGCTCGAGCTTATGCCACCCCCCGACTTATAACATCTTAGCACAAACTTATATGATTTCCTTCAATTACCCTTTTTGTGATACACTTAGCCTCATGACTCCAACCCACTGACGTATGTCACTTTCCTTTGCTGCTCACTAAAATTCATTGACAGTCCATAGACTAATTCCACCCATCATTAACTTGATGGCATTTACTTTAACTTCAATTAAGGCACACCCCAAGATAGTTAGTTCATCCTATTCTAGTTTCCTGCGATATACATACCCCTACCCACCTAGCCCTAAGGCTTTCATATTCTTCCTCGTCACTTACCCCCAATTCGTTAAATTCACAGCTATGCAATAAAATCCCGGATAAGTTAGAATTCATTTCACTTCCCTCTTCCTTTAATCCTTTACCGTTATCAAGCTGTACAAATAAATCCCATAGCCATTCAACTCAGGCTATAAATTCATAATTCCACCAAACAATTCCACATTTCCCAAATTCGGATTACAAGCGACAACCCAATAACGTCAAATAAGTTCAAGCTCCATGAATTCACTCAATCAGGCATCGGAATTAATCAATGAATTATAACAAATAGACTAGAACTCAAATAAACTCGCAACCTTCCATTCGCACACAATCATTCATCAGGATTAACACATTCACTTGAGTTGTCGTAAACAGCTCCAATTTCTCACTTCCATTTCTTTGCCCATTCACAACCCAACTTGAAACAACACAATTAAATTCATCATTCATCCCATCATCCAAAATAACCCAAGATATTTGCACATGGATAATCACTAACGTTAATTATATCCGTTTGTACACAAATTGAAACTCAAATCATCAAACTAAATCAGCTAAGCAAGGTTAGGGTTTTACCTTCCACTTTCAGTTAGAGCCAGAGCAAGGGGATGGAGAAGGAGATGGGGCTGGTAATGGGGCGGTCGGCCACAATAGGTGACGCGCCGGTGACCGGCAAACCCACGGCAGGCACCGGCGACCGACGGGCAACAGGGGAGGACGCAGCTGGGCGTGTCACGGGCAGAGGAAGGCTGAGCGAGGGGGATGCGTGCGTGCAACGGTGGGGTTGGCTGGGCGTGCGACGGTGACCAGCTAATGATGGCCGGCAGTAGCCGGTGTTCGGCGGCAAAGCAATCGGCAGGGGAGGGGGCGACGTGAGGCAGAAGCAGGGGATGGGAGGGTGTTGGGTATGGGAGGCAGAGAGGGGAGTGAAAATTGTGGGGGTTGATTTTGGTTTTTCAACCGGCTTATGTCGGTTTCTTCTTTTTTTTTTTTCACTCTTATCATGTACATTGGTCTATATTATCACATTTAATTAATATTTTCCACTAAAGCTGCCGAATTAAAAAATTTGAATCTTTTGAAGGTAAAATTGGAGACGAACATTCAATTATTCATTAAAATGTTTATGAAGTATTTAGGAATAAATAAGATCCGTTTCGAGGCCACTCTGCCGATTCAACCTGCAATTGCACAAATACGGATAAATATATAGAAAATGATGAAATAAAATGCAGGGCCCAACTGGATGGAGTTATAATTAAGATACTTCAATATAACTAAAATAAATATTAGGTTCGGGCCGTTACAGAAAAAAATAACAAAAAAGGGGTGCAACACGAGGACTTCCCAGGGGGTCACCTATCCTAGCACTGCTCTCGCCTAAGCACGCTTAATTGCGCATTTCTGATGGGATCCGGTGCATTAGTGCTGGGATGATCGCACCCATTGGATTCTTGCGGAACAAATGTTTCATTGAGGGTGAGCGGCCGTTGAGTTTTGCATACAGCACGCCAGCTCCAAAGAGATCGCAAGTTCGTAACTGGCAGCTCGGAAGCGGCGAGCTAAGAGTGAGTTACGGACGGTAGCTCGACAACCCTCATCGCCCCGTGCGTGCATGGGGTTTCGTCCGTGTGTTGTATTAAAAAACGACCTCTGATGTGGTTTTCGGGGCCTGGACGCGTCCGTAGGGAAATTTCGGTAATTTCAAGTGAACATGGGCGGAAGGCCTGACTTGGATGCTTTTTCCTCGTCCTGGTCAGTTCTCATCCGTCGGCCGCAGCAGATGAAACGAGAAAGATCGGCGCTTTTAAGGAAGAAAAAACAACGAAAAGGGGGTGCAACACGAGGACTTCCCAGGAGGTCACCCATCCTAGTACTACTCTCGCCCAAGCACGCTTAACTGCACAGTTCTGATGGGTTCCGGTGCATTAATGCTGGGATGATCGCACCCATTAGAATCTGGCGGAACAAATCTTTTATAGAGTGCACGCGGCTGTCGAGTCGCTCATACATCGCGCCAAATCTAAAGAGTTCGCAAGTTCGTAACTGACAACTCGGAAGCGACGAGCTAAGAGTTCGTTACGGACAGTAGCTCGACCGCCTTCATCGCCCCGTGCGAGCATTGGGTTTCGTCCGTGTGTTGCAGTAAAAGGGGCCTCTAATGTGGTTTTCAGTGCCAGGCGACGACCGTAAAGGAATTTCGGTAATTTCGATTGAACAAGGACGGAAGGCCTGATTTGGAAGCTTTTTTCTCGTCCTGGTCAGTCCTCATCCGGCGGCCGCAGCAAATGAAACGAGAAAGATCGGTGGTTTTGAGAAGGAAAAAACAACGAAAAAAGGGTGCAACACGCGGACTTCCCAGGAGGTCGCCGTCCCAGTACTACTCTCGCCCAGGCACGCTTAACTGCGGAGTTCTGATGGGATCCAGTGCATTAGTGCTGGTATGATCGCACCCATCGAATTCTTGCGGAACAAATGTTTCATTGAGGGTACGCGGCCGCTGAGTTGCGCATAAAGCACGCCGGCTCCAAAGAGGTCGCAAGTTCGGAGCTGACAACTCGGAGGAGGCGAGCTAAGCGCGCGTTACGGACGGTAGCTCGACCACCTTCATCGCCCCCGTGCATGCATGGGGTTTCGTCCGTGCGTTGCAGTAAAAAGGGGCCTCTGATGTGTTTTTCAGGGCCACGAGGCGTCCGTAGGGGAATTTCGGTAATTTCGACTGAATATAGGCGGATGGCCTGATTTGGATGCTTTTTCTACGTCCTAGTCAGCTCTAATCCGCTGGCCACAGCAAATGAAACGAGAAAGATCGGCGCTTCTAAGAAAGAAAAAGACAACGAAAAAGGGGTGCAACATGAGGACTTCCCAGGAGTTCACCCATCCTAGCATTACTCTCGCCCAAGCACGCTTAACTGCGGAGTTCTGATGGGATCCGGTGTATTAGTGCTGGTATGATCGCACCCGTCGAATTCTTGCGGAACAAATGTTTCATTGCGGGTACGCGGCCGCTGAGTTGCGCATAAAGCACGCCGACTCCAAAGAGGTCGCAAGTTCGTAACTGACAACTCGGAAGAGGCGAGCTAAGCGTGCGTTACGGACGGTAGCTCGACCACCGTCATCGCCCCGTGCATGCATGGAGTTTCGTCCGTGCGTTGCAGTAAAATGGGGCTCTGATGTGTTTTTCAGGGCCACGAGGCGTCCGTTGGGGAATTTCGGTAATTTCGACTGGACATAGGCGGATGGCCTGATTTGGATGCTTTTTCCACGTCCTGGTCAGTTCTCATCCGCTGGCCACAGCAAATGAAACGAGAAAGATCGGCGCTTCTAAGAAAGAAAAAACAACGAAAAAGGGGTGCAACACGAGGACTTCCCAGGAGGGCACCCATCCTAGCACTACTCTCGCCCAAGCACGCTTAACTGCGGAGTTTTAATGGGATCCGGTGCATCAGTGCTGGTATGATCGTACCCATCGGAATCTGGCGGAACAAGTCTTTTATGGAGTGAACGCGGCTGCCGAGTCGCTCATAGATCGCGCCAAATCTAAAGAGTTCGCAAGTTCGTAACTGACAGCTCGGAAGCGGCGAGCTAAGAGTGCGTTACGGACGGTACCTCGACCGCCCTCATCGCCCCGTGCATGCACGGGGTTTCGTCCGTGTGTTGTATTAAAAAACGACCTCTGATGTGGTTTTCAAGGCCTGGACGCATCCACAGGGGAATTCCGGGAATTTCAAGTGAACATGGGCGGAAGGCCTAACTGGGATGCTAAGCGTGCGTTACGGTCGGTAGCTCGACCACCTTCATCGCCCCGTGCATGCATGGGGCTTCGTCCGTGCGTTGCAGTAAAAAGGAGCCTCTGATGTATTTTTCAGGGCCACGAGGCGTCCGTAGGGGAATTTCGGTAATTTCGACTGAACATAGGCGGATGGCCTGATTTGAAAGCTTTTTCCTCGCCCCGGTCTGTTCCCATCCGACGGCCGCAGCAAATGAAACGAGAAAGACCGGTGCTTTTAAGAAAGAAAAAAATAACGAAAAAGGGGTGCAACACGAGGACTTCCCAGGTGGTCACCCATCCTAGTACTACTCTCGCCCAAGCACGCTTAATTGCGCATTTCTGATGGGATCCGGTGCATTAGTGATGGGATGATCGCACCCATTGGATTCTTGCGGAACAAATGTTTCATTGAGGGTGAGCGGCCGTTGAGTTGTGCATACAGCACGCCAGCTCCTAAGAGATCGCAAGTTCGTAACTGGCAGCTCGGAAGCGGCGAGCTAAGAGTGCATTACGGACGGTAGCTCGATCACCCTCATCGCCTCGTGCATGCATGGGGTTTCGTCCGTGTGTTGTATTAGAAAAACGACCTCTGATGTGGTTTTCAGGGCCCGGACGCGTTCGTAGGGGAATTTCGGCAATTTCAAGCGAACATGGGCGGAAGGCCTGACTTGGATGCTTTTTCCGCGTCCTGGTCAGTTCTCATCCGACGGCCGCAGCAGATGAAACGAGAAAGATCGGCACTTTTAAGGAAGAAAAAAACAACGAAAAGGGGGTGCAACACGAGGACTTCCCAGGAGGTCACCCATCCTAGTACTACTCTCGCCCAAGCACGCTTAACTGCGCAGTTCTGATGGATCCGGTGCATTAATGCTGGGATGATCGCACCCATTAGAATCTGGCGGAACAAATCTTTTACAGAGTGCACGCGCCTGCCGAGTCGCTCATACATCGCACCAAATCTAAAGAGTTCGCAAGTGCGTAACTGACAGCTCGGAAGCGGCGAGCTAAGAGTTCGTTACGGACGGTAGCTCGACCGCCTTCATCGCCCCGTGCGGGCATTGGGTTTCGTCCGTGTGTTGCAGTAAAAAGGGGCCTCTAATGTGGTTTTCAGTGCCAGGCGGCGTCCGTAATGGAATTTCGGCAATTTCGATTGAACAAGGACGGAAGGCCTGATTTAGAAGCTTTTTCTTCATCCTGGTCAGTCCTCATCCGGCGGCCGCAGCAAATGAAACGAGAAAGATCGGTGGTTTTGAGAAAGAAAAAACAACGAAAAAGGGGTGCAACACGAGGACTACCCAGGAGGTCACCCATCCCAGTACTACTCTCGCCCAAGCACGCTTAACTGCGGAGTTCTGATGGGATCCGGGGCATTAGTGCTGGTATGATCGCACCCATCGATTTCTTGCGGAACAAATGTTTCATTGAGGGTACGCGACTGCTGAGTTGCGCATAAAGCACGCCGGCTCCAAAGAGGTCGCAAGTTCGTAACTGACAACTCGGAAGAGGCGAGCCAAGTGTGCGTTACGGACGGTAGCTCGACCACCTTCATCGTCCGTGCGTTGCAGTAAAAAGGGGCCTCTGATGTGTTTTTCAGGGCCATGAGGCGTCTGTTTGGGAATTTCGGTAATTTCGACTGAACATAGGCGGATGGCCTGAATTGGATGCTTTTTCCACGTCCTGGTCAGTTCCCATCCGCTGGCCACAGCAAATGAAATGAGAAAGATCGGCGCTTCTAAGAAAGAAAAAAACAACGAAAAAGGGGTGCAACACGAGGACTTCCCAGGAGGTCACCCATCCTATCACTACTCTCGCCCAAGCACGCTTAACTGCGGAGTTCTGATGGGATCCGGTGCATCAGTGCTGGTATGATCGCACCCATCGGAATCTGGCGGAACAAGTCCTTCATAGAGTGTACGCGGCTGCCGAGTCGCTCATAGATCGCGCCAAATATAAAGAATTCGCAAGTTCGTAACCGACAGCTCGGAAGCGGCGAGCTAAGAGTGCGTTACGGACGGTAGCTCGACCGCCTTCATCGCCCCTTGCGAGCATTGGGTTTCGTCCGTGTGTTGCAGTAAAAAGGGGCCTCTAATGGGGTTTTCAGTGCCACGAGGCGTCCGTGGAGGAATTTCGGTAATTTCGAGTGAACAAGGGCGGAAGGCCTGATTTGAAAGCTTTTTCCTCGTTCCGGTCTGTTCCCATCCGACAGCCGCAGCAAGCGAAACGGCAAAGACCGGTGCTTTTAAGAAAGAAAAAAAATAACGAAAAAGGGGTGCAACACAAGGACTTCCCAGGGGGTCACCCATCCTAGTACTACTCTCGCCCAAGCACACTTAACTGCGCATTTCTGATTGGATCCGGTGCATTAATGCTGGGATGATCGCACCCATTAGAATCTGGCGGAACAAATCTTTTATAGAGTGCACGCGGTTGCCGAGTCGCTCATACATCGCGCCAAATCTAAAGAGTTCGCAAGTTCGTAACTGACAGCTCGGAAGCGGCGAGGTAAGAGTTCGTTACGGACGGTAGCTCGACCGCCTTCATCGCCCTGTGCGAGCATTGGGTTTCGTCCGCGTGTTGCAGTAAAAAGGGGCCTCTAATGTGGTTTTCAGTGCCAGGCGGCGTCCGTAAAGGAATTTCGGTAATTTCGATTGAACAAGGACGGAAGGCCTGATTTGGAAGCTTTTTCCTCGTCCTGGTCAGTCCTCATCCGGCGGCCGCAGCAAATGAAACGAGAAAGATCGGTGGTTTTGAGAAAGAAAAAACACCGAAAAAGGGGTGCAACACGAGGACTTCCCAGGAGGTCACCCATCCCAGTACTACTCTCGCCCAAGCACGCTTAACTGCGGAGTTCAGATGGGATCCGGTGCATTAGTGCCGGTATGATCGCACCCATCGCATTCTTGCGGAACAAATGTTTCATTGCGGGCACGCGGCCGCTGAGTTGCGCATAAAGCACGCCGGCTCCAAAGAGGTCGCAAGTTCTAACTGACAACTCGGAAGAGGCGAGCTAAGCGTGCGTTACGGACGGGAGCTCGACCACCTTCATCGCCCCGTGCATGCATGGGGTTTCGTCCGTGCGTTGCAGTAGAAAGGGGCCTCTGATGTGTTTTTCATGGCCACGAGGCGTCCGTTAGGGAATTTCGCTAATTTCGACTGAACATAGGCGGATGGCCTGATTTGGATGCTTTTTCCACGTCCGGGTCAGTTCTGATCCGCTGGCCGTAGCAAATGAAATGAGAAAGATCAGCGCTTCTAAGAAAGAAAAAAACAACGAAAAAGGGGTGCAACACGAGGAATTCCTAGGAGGTCACCCATCCTAGCACTACACTCGTCCAAGCACGCTTAACTGCGGAGTTCTGATGGGATCCGGTGCATCAGTGCTGGTATGATCGCACAGATCGGAATCTGGCGAAACAAGTCTTTTATAGAGTGTACGCGGCTGCCGAGCCGCTCATAGATCGCGCCAACTCTAAAGAGTTCGCAAGTTCGTAACTGACGGCTCGGAAGCGGCGAGCTAAGAGTGCGTTACGGACGGTAGCTCGACCGCCTTCATCGCCCCGTGCGAGCATTGGGTTTCGTTCGTGTGTTGCAGTAAAAAGGGGCCTCTAATGTGGTTTTCAGTGCCAGGAGGCGTCCGTGGAGGAATTTCGGTAACTTCGAGTGAACAAGGGCGGAAGGCCTGATTTGAAAGCTTTTTCCTCGTGCACGTCAGTTCCCATCCGACGGCCGCAGTAAGTGAAACGAGAAAGACCGGTGCTTTTAAGAAAGAAAAAAATAACGAAAAAGGTGTGCAACACGAGGACTTCCCAGGGGGTCACCCATCCTAGTACTACTCTCGCCCAAGCACGCTTAATTGCGCATTTCTGATGGGATCCGGTGCATTAGTGCTGGATGATCGCACCCATTGGATTCTTGCGGAACAAATGTTTCATTGAGGGTGAGCGGCCGTTGAGTTGTGCATACAGCACGCCAGCTCCAAAGAGATCGCAAGTTCGTAACTGCCAGCTCGGAAGCGGCGAGCTAAGAGTGCGTTACGGACGGTAGCTCGACCACCCTCATCGCCCCGTGCATGCATGGGGTTTCGCCCGTGTGTTGTCTTAAAAAACGACCTCTGATGAGGTTTTCAGGGCCTGGACGCGTCCGTAGGGGAATTTCGGTAATTTCAAGTGAACATGGGCGGAAGGCCTGACTTGGATGCTTTTTTCTCGTCCTGGTCAGTTCTCATCCGACGGCCGCAGCAGATGAAACGAGAAAGATCGACGCTTTTAAGGAAGAAAAAAAACAACGAAAAGGGGGTGCAACACGAGGGCTTCCCAGGAAGTCACCCATCCTAGTACTACTCTCGCCCAAGCACGCTTAACTGCGCAGTTCTGATGGGATCCGGTGCATTAATGCTGGTATGATCGCACCCATTAAAATCTGGCGGAACAAAGCTTTTATAGAGTGCGCGCGGCTGCCGAGTCGCTCATACATCGCGTCAAATCTAAAGAGTTCGCAAGTTCGTAACTGACAGCTCGGAAGCGGCGAGCTAAGAGTTCGTTACGGACGGTAGCTCGACCGCCTTCATCGCCCCGTGCGAGCATTGGTTTTCGTCCGTGTGTTGCAGTAAAAAGGGGCCTCTAATGTGGTTTTCAGTGCCAGGCGGCGTCCGTGAAGGAATTTCGGTAATTTCGATTGAACAAGGACGGAAGGCCTGATTTGGAAGCTTTTTCTTCGTCCTGGTCAGTCCTCATCCGGCGGCCGCAGCAAATGAAACGAGAAAGATCGGTGGTTTTGAGAAAGAAAAAACAACTAAAAAGGGGTGCAACACGAGGACTTCCCAGGAGGTCACCCATCCCAGTACTACTCTCGCCCAAGCATGCTTAACTGCGGAGTTCTGATGGGATCCGGTGCATTAGTGCTTGTATGATCGTACCCATCGAATTCTTGCGGAACAAATGTTTCATTGAGGGTACGCGGCCGCTGAGTTGCGCATAACGCACGCCGGCTCCAAAGAGGTCGCAAGTTCGTACCTGACAACTCGGAAGAGGCGAGCTAAGCGTGCGTTACGGACGGTAGCTCGACCGCCTTCATCGCCCCGTGCGAGCATTGGGTTTCGTCCGTGTGTTGCAGTAAAAAGGGGCCTCGAATGTGGTTTTCAGTGCCAGGAGGCGTCCGTGGAGGAATTTCGGTAATTTCGAGTGAACAGGGGCGGAAGGCCTGATTTGAAAGCTTTTTCCTCGTCCCGGTCAGTTCCCATCCGACGGCCGCAGCAAATGAAACGAGAAAGACCGGTGCTTTTAAGAAAAAAAAATAACGAAAAAGGGGTGCAACACGAGGACTTCCCAGGGGGTCACCCATCCTAGTACTATTCTCGCCCAAGCACGCTTAACTGCGCAATTCTGATTGGATCTGGTGCATTAATGCTGGGATGATCGCACCCATCAGAATCTGGCGGAATAAATCTTTTATAGAGTGCACGCGGCTGCCGAGTCGCTCATACATCGCGCCAAATCTAAAGAGTTCGCAAGTTCGTAACTGACCGCTCGGAAGCGGCGAGCTAAGAGTTCGTTACGGACGGCAGCTCGACCGCCTTCATCGCCCCGTGCGAGCATTGGGTTTCGTCCGTGTGTTGCAGTAAAATGGGGCCTCTAATGTGGTTTTCAGTGCCAGGCGGCGTCCGTAAAGGAATTTCGGTAATTTCGATTGAACAAGGACGGAAGGGCTGATTTGGAAGCTTTTTCCTCGTCCTGGTCAGTCCTCATCCGGCGGCCGCAGCAAATGAAACGAGAAAGATCGGTGGTTTTGAGAAAAAAAAAACAACGAAAAAGGGGTGCAACACGAGGACTTCCCAGGAGGTTACCCATCCCAGTACTACTCTCGCCCAAGCACGCTTAACTGCGGAGTTCTGATGGGATCCGGTGCACTAGTGTTGGTATGATCGCACCCATCGAATTCGTGCGGAGCAAATGTTTCATTGAGGGTACGCGGCCGCTGAGTTGCGCATAAAGCACGCCGGCTCCAAAGAGGTCGTACGTTCGTAACTGACAACTCGAACGAGGCGAGCTAAGCGAGCGTTATGGACGGTAGCTCGACCACCTTCATCGCCCCGTGCATGCATGGGGTTTCGTCCGTGCGTTGCAGTAACAAGGGGCCTCTGATGTGTTTTTCAGGGCCACGAGGCGTCCGTAGGGGAATTTCGGTAATTTCGACTGAACATAGGCGGATGGCCTGATTTGGATGCTTTTTTCACGTCCTGGTCAGTTCTCATCCGCTGGCCGCAGCAAATGAAACGAGAAAGATCGGCGCTTCTAAGAAAGAAAAAAACAACGAAAAGGGGGTGCAACACGAGGACTTCCCAGGAGGTCACCATCCTAGCACTACTCTCGCCCAAGCACGCTTAACTGCGGAGTTCTGATGGGGTGCGGTGCATCAGTGCTGGTATGATCGCACCCATCAAAATCTGGCGGAACAAGTCTTTTATATCGTGTACGCGGCTGCCGAGTCGCTCATAGATCGCGCCAAATCCAAAGAGTTCGCAAGTTCGTAACTGACAGCTCGGAAGCGGCGAGCTAAGAGTGCGTTACGGACGGTAGCTCGACCGCCTTCATCGCCCCGTGCGAGCATTGGGTTTCGTCCGTATGTTGCAGTAAAAAGGGGCCTCTAATGTGGTTTTGAGTGCCAGGAGGCGTCCGTGGAGGAATTTCGGTAATTTCGAGTGAACAAGGGCGAAAGGCCTGATTTGAAAGCTTTTTCCTCGTCCCGGTCAGTTCCCATCCGACGGCCGCAGCAAGTGAAACGAGAAAGACCGGTGCTTTTAAGAAAGAAAAAAATAACGAAAAAGGGGTGCAACACGAGGACTTCCCAGGAGGTCACCCATCCCAGTACTACTCTCGCCCAAGCACGCTTATTGCGCAGTTCTGATGGATCCGGTGCATTAGTGCTGGGATGATCGCAACGATTGGATTCTTGCGGAACAAATGTTTCATTGAGGGTGAGCGGCCGTTGAGTTGTGCATACACCATGCCAGCTCCAAAGAGATCGCAAGTTCGTAACTGACAGCTCGGAAGCGGCGAGCTAAGAGTGCGTTACGGACGGTAGCTCGACCGCCTTCATCGCCCCGTGCGGCATTGGGTTTCGTCCGTGTGTTGCAGTAAAAAGGGCCTCTATGTGGTTTTCAGTGCCAGGGGGGCGTCCTCATAGGAAGGTAAGGGAGGAGGAAGGGTGTTTTGGGTTAAGTTTTGTTGGTAAGGAATTTCGATAATTTCGATTGAACAAGGACGGAAGGCCTGGTTTGGAAGCTTTTTCCTCGTCCTGGTCAGTCCTCATCCGGCGGCCGCAGCAAATGAAACGCGAAAGATCGGTGGTTTTGAGAAAGAAAAAACAACAAAAAAGGGGTGCAACACGAGGACTTCCCAGGAGGTCACCCATCCGAGTACTACTCTCGACCAAGCACGCTTAACTGCGGAGTTCTGATGGGATCCGGTGCATTAGTGCTGGTATGATTGCACCCATTGGATTCTTGCGGAGCAAATGTTTCATTGAGGTACGCGGCCGCTCAGTCGCGCATACAGCACGCCAGCTCCAAATAGGTCGCAAGTTCGTAACTGATAGCTCGGAAGCGGCGGGCTAAGCGTGCGCTAAAACCTCAGAGGCAAGCTCTACCAACCTTCATGCGCCCCGTGCATGCATGGGTTTCGTCCGTTAGCGTTTCAGTAAAAAGGTGCCTCTGATCGTGTTTTTTTTTTCTGCCACGAGGCGTCCGTTTGGAATTTCGGAAATTTCGACTGGAACATAGGCGGATTGGCCTGATTTGGTGCTTTTTCTACGTGCTGTCAGTTCCCATCCGACGGCCGCAGCAAATGAAACGAGAAAGACCGGTGCTTTTAAGAAAGAAAAAATTAACGAAAAAGGGGTGCAGCACGAGGACTTCCCAAGGGGTCACCCATCCTAGTACTACTCTCGCCCAAGCACGCCTAATTGCGCATTTCTGATTGGATCCGGTGCATTAGTGCTGGGATGATCGCACCCATCGGATTCTGGCGGAACAAGTCTTTTATAGAGTGTACGCGGCTGCCGAGTCGCTCATAGATCGCGCCACATCTAAAGAGTTCGCAAGCTCGTAACTGACAGCTCGGAAGCGGCGAGCTAAGAGTGCGTTACGGACGGTCGCTCGACCGCCTTCATCGCCCCGTGCGAGCATTGGGTTTCGTCCGTGTGTTGCAGTAAAAAGGGCCTCTAATGTGGCTTTCAGTGCCGGAAGGCGTCCGTGGAGGAATTTCGGTAATTTCGAGTGAACAAGGGCGGAAGGCCTGATTTGAAAGCTTTTTCCTCCAGTTCCCATCCGACGGCCGCAGCAAATGAAACGAGAAAGACTGGTGCTTTTAAGAACGAAAAAAATAACGAAAAAGGGGTGCAACACGAGGACTTCCCAGGAGGTCACCCATCCCAGTACTACTCTCGCCCAAGCACGCTTAACTGCGGAGTTCTGATGGGATACGGTCCATTAGTGTTGGTTTGATCGCACCCATCGAATTCTTGCGGAACAAATGTTTCATTGAGGGTACGCGACCGCTGAGTTGCGCATAGAGCACGCCGGCTCCAAAGAGGTCGCAAGTTCGTAACTGACAATTCGGAAGAGGCGAGCTAAGCGCGCGTTACGGACGGTAGCTCGACCACCTTCATCGCCCCGTGCATGCATGGGGTTTCGTCCGTGCGTTGCAGTAAAAAGGGGCCTCTGATGTGTTTTTCAAGGCCACGAGGCGTCCGTAGGGAAATTTCGGTAATTTCGACTGAACATAGGCGGATGGCCTGATTTGGATGCTTTTTCCACGTCCTTGTCAGTTCTTATTCGCTGGCCTCAGCAAATGAAACGAGAAAGATCGGCGCTTCTAAGAAAGAAAAAACTACGAAAAAGGGGTGCAACACGAGGACTTCCCAGGAGGTCACCCATCCTAGCACTACTCTCGCCCAAGCACGCTTAACTGCGGAGTTCTGATGGGACCCGGTGCATCAGCGCTGGTATGATTGCACCCATTGGAATTTGGCGGAACAAGTCTTTTATAGAGTGTCCGCGGCTGCCGAGTCGCTCATAGATCGCGCCAAATCTAGAGAGTTCGCAAGTTCGTAACAGACAGCTCGGAAGCGGCGAGCTAAGAGCGCGTTATGGACGGTAGGTCGACCGCCTTCATCGCCCCGTGTGAGCTTTGGGTTTCGTCTGTGTCTTGCTGTGAAAAGGGGCCTCTAATGTGGTTTTCGGTGCCAGGCGGCGTCCGTAAAGGAATTTCGGTAATTTCGATTGAACAAGGATGAAAGGCCTGATTGGGAAGCTTTTTCCTCGTCCTGGTCAGTCCTCATCCGGCGGCCGCAGCAAATGATACGAGAAAGATCGGTGGTTTTGAGAAAGAAAAAACAACGAAAAAGGGGGCAACACGAGGACTTCCCAGGAGGTCACCCATCCCAGTACTACTCTCGCCCAACCACGCTTAACTGCGGAGTTCTGATGGGATCCGGTGCATTAGTGCTGGTATGATCGCACCCATCGAATTCTTGCGGAGCAAATGTTTCATTGCGGGTACGCGGCCGCTGAGTTGCGCATAAAGCACGCCGGCTCCAAAGAGGTCGCAAGTTCGTACATGTGACAACTCGGAAGAGGCGAGCTACAAGACGGCGTTCCGGCCGGTAGCTCGACCACACTTCATCGCCCCGTGCATAGCATGTGGGGGGGGGGGGGGGGGGGTTTTTTTGGGAGGGGGGGGGGAGTTTCGTCCGTGCGTTGGCAGTAAAAGTGGCCTCTGTGTTTTTCAGGGCCACGAGGCGTTCGTAGGGGAATTTCGGTAATTTCGACTGAACATACGCGGATGGCCTGATTTGGATGCTTTTTCCACGTCTTGGTCAGTTCTTATCCGCTGGCCACAGCAAATGAAACGAGAAAGATCGGCGCTTCTAAGAAAGAAAAAAACAACGAAAAAGGGGTGCAACACGAGGACTTCCCAGGAGGTCACCCATCCTAGCACTACTCTCGCCCAAGCACGCTTAACTGCGGAGTTCTGATGGGATCCGGTGCATCAGTGCTGGTATGATCGCAGCCATCGGAATCTGGCGGAACAAGTCTTTTATAGAGTGTACGCGGCTGCCGAGTCGCTCATAGATCGCGCCAAATCTAAAGAGTTCGCAAGTTCGTAACTGACAGCTCGGAAGCGGCGAGCTAAGAGTGCGTTACGGACGGTAGCTCGACCGCCTTCATCGCCCCGTGCGAGCATTGGGTTTCGTCCGTGTGTTGCAGTAAAAAGGGGCCTCTAATGTGGTTTTCAGTGCCAGGAGGCGTCCGTGGAGGAATTTCGGTAATTTCGAGTGAACAAGGGCGGAAGGCCTGATTTGAAAGCTTTTTCTCGTCCCGGTCAGTTCCCATCCGACGGCCGCAGCAAATGAAACGAGAAAGACCGGTGCTTTTAAGAAAGAAAAAAATAATGAAAAAGGGGTGCAACACGAGGACTTCCCAGGGGGTCACCCATCCTAGTACTACTCCCGCCCAAGCACGCTTAATTGCGCATTTCTGATGGGATCCGGTGCATTAGTGCTGGGATGATCGCACCCATTGGATTCTTGCGGAACAAATGTTTCATTGAGGGTGAGCGGCCGTTGAGTTGTGCATACAGCACGCCAGCTCCAAAGAGATCGCCAGTTCGTAACTGGTAGCTCGGAAGCGGCGAGCTAAGAGTGCGTTGCGGACGGTAGCTCGACCACCCTCAGCGCCCCGTGCATGCATGGGGTTTCGTCCGTGTGTTGTAGTAAAAAACAACCTCTGATGTGGTTTTCAGGGCCTAGACGCGCCCGTAGGGGAATTTCGGTAATTTCAGGTGAACATGGGCGGAAGGCCTGACTTGGATGCTTTTTCCGCGTCCTGGTCAGTTCTCATCCGACGGCCGCAGCAGATGAAACGAGAAAGATCGGCGCTTTTAAGGAAGAAAAAAACAACGAAAAGGGGGTGCAACACGAGGACTTCCCAGGAGGTCACCCATCCTAGTACTACTCTCGCCCAAGCACGCTTAACTGCGCAGTTCTGATGGGATCCGGTGCATTAATGCTGGGATGATCGCACCCATTAGAATCAGGCGGAACAAATCTTTTATAGAGTGCACGCGGCTGCCGAGTCGCTCATACATCGCGCCAAATCTAAAGAGTTCGCAAGTTCCTAACTGACAGCTCGGAAGCGGCGAGCTAAGAGTTCGTTACGGACGGTAGCTCGACCGCCTTCATCGCCCCGTAAGAGCATTGGGTTTCGTCCGTGTGTTGCAGTAAAAGGGGGCCTCTAATGTGGTTTTCAGTGCCAGGCGGCGTCCATAAAGGAATTTCGGTAATTTCGATTGAACAAGGACGAAAGGCCTGATTTGGAAGCTTTTTCCTCGTCCTGGTCAGTCCTCATCCGGCGGCCGCAGCAAATGAAACGAGAAAGATCGGTGGTTTTGGGAAAGAAAAAACAACGAAAAAGTGGTGCAACACGAGGACTTCCCAGGAGGTCACCCATCCCAGTACTACTCTCGCCCAAGCACGCTTAACTGCGGAGTTCTGATGGGATCCGGTGCATTAGTGCTGGTATGATCGCACCCATCGAATTCTTGCGGAACAAATGTTTCATTGAGGGTACGCGGCCGCTGAGTTGCGCATAAAGCACGCCGGCTCCAAAGAGGTCGCAAGTTCGTAACTGACAACTCGGAAGAGGCAAGCTAAGCGTGCGTTACGGACGGTAGCTCGACCACCTTCATTGCCTCGTGCATGCATGGGGTTTCGCCTGTGCGTTGCAGTAAAAAGGGGCCTCTGATGTGTTTCTCAGGGCCAGTGGCATCCGTAGGGGAATTTCGGTGATTTCGACTGAACATAGGCGGATCGCCTGATTTGGATGCTTTTTCCACGTCCTGGTCAGTTCTCATCCGCTGGCCGCAGCAAATGAAACGAGAAAGATCGGCGCTTCTAAGAAAGAAAAAAACAACGAAAAAGGGGTGCAACACGAGGACTTCCCAGGAGGTCACCCATCCTAGCACTACTCTCGCCCAAGCACGCTTAACTGCGGGTTCTGATGGGATCCGGTGCATCAGTGCTGGTATGATCGCACCCATCGAAATCTGGCAGAACAAGTCTTTTATAGAGGGTACGTGGCTGCCGAGTCGCTCATAGATCGCGCCAAATCTAAAGAGTTCGCAAGTTCGTAACTGACAGCTCGGAAGCGGCGAGCTAAGAGTGCGTTACGGACGGTAGCTCGACCGCCTTCATCGCCCCTTGCGAGCATTGGTTTTCGTCCGCGTGTTGCAGAAAAAAGGGGCCTCTAATGTGGTTTTCAGAGCCAGGCGGCGTCCGTAAAGGAATTTCGGTAATTTCGATTGAACAAGGACGGAAGGCCTGATTTGGAAGCTTTTTCCCTCTCCGGTCAGTTTCCCATCCTACGGAGCGCGAGCAGCGAACAAACGAAAAAGACCAGTTTGCTTTTAAGAAAGAAAAAAATAACGAAAAAAGGGGTGCAACACGAGGACTTCCCAGGGGGTCACCCATCCTAGTACTACTGTCGCCCAAGCACACTTAACTGCGCATTTCTGATGGGATCCGGTGCATTAGTGTTGGGATGATCGCACCCATTGGATTCTTGCGGAACAAATGTTTCATTGAGGGTGAGCGGCCGTTGAGTTGTGCAAACAGCACGCCAGCTCCAAAGAGATCGCGAGTTCGTAGCTGGCAGCTCGGAAGCGGCGAGCTAAGAGGGCGTTACGGACGGTAGCTCGACCACCCTCATCGCCCCGTGCATGCATGGGGTTTCGTCCGTGTGTTGTATTAAAAAAACGACCTCTGATGTGGTTTTCAGGGCCTGGACGCGTCCGTAGGGGAATTTCGGAAATTTCAAGTGAACATGGGCGGAAGGCCTGACTTGGATGCTTTTTCCTCGTCCTGGTCAGTTCTCATCCGACGGCCGCAGCAGATGAAACGAGAAAGATCGGCGCTTTTAAGGAAGAAAAAAACAACGAAAAGGGGGTGCAACACGAGGACTTCCTAGGAGGTCACCCATCCTGGTACTACTCTCGCCCAAGCACGCTTAACTGCGCAGTTCTGAAGGGATCCGGTGCATTAATGCTGGGATGATCGCACCCATTAGAATCTGGCGGAACAAATCTTTTATAGAGTGCACGCGGCTCCGAGTCGCTCAAATCTAAAGAGTTCGCAAGTTCGTAACTGACAGCTCGGAAGCGGCGAGCTACGAGTTCGTTACGGACGGTAGTTCAACCGCCTTCATCGCCCCGTGCGAGCGCGGGGTTTCATCCGTGTGTTGCAGTAAAAAGGGGCCTCTACTGTGGTTTTCAGTGCCAGGCGGCGTCCGTAAAGGAATTTCGGTAATTTCGATTGAACAAGGACGGAAGGCCTGATTTGGAAGCTTTCTCCTCGTCCTGGTCAGTCCTCATCCGACGGCCGCAGCAAATGAAACGAGAAAGATCGGTGGTCTTAAGAAAGGAAAAACAACGAAAAAGGGGTGCAACACGAGGACTTCCCAGGAGGTCACCCATCCCAGTACTACTCTCGCCCAAGCACGCTTAACTGCGGAGTTCTGATGGGATCCGGTGCATCAGTGCTGGTATGATCGCACCTTTCGAATTCTTGCGGAACAAATGTTTCGTTGAGGGTACGCGGCCGCTGAGTTGCGCATAAAGCACGCCGGCTCCAAAGAGGTCGCAAGTTCGTAGCTGACAACTCGGAAGAGGCGAGCTAAGCGTGCGTTACGGACGGTAGCTCGACCGCCTTCATCGCCCCGTGCATGCACGGGGTTTCGTCCGTGCGTTGCAGTAAAAAGGGGAGGCGTCCGTGGAGGAATTTCGGTAATTTCGAGTGAATAAGGGCGGAAGGCCTGATTTGAAAGCTTTTTCCTCGTCCCGGGCAGTTCCCATCCGACGGCCGCAGCAAATGAAACGAGAAAGACCGGTGCTTTTAAGAAAGAAAAAAATAACGAAAAGGGGTGCAACACGAGGACTTCCCAGGGGGTCACCCATCCTAGTACTACTCTCGCCCAAGCACGCTTAATTGCGCATTTCTGATAGGATCCGGTGCATTAGTGCTGGGATGATCGCACCCATTGGATTCTTGCGGAACAAATGTTTAATTGAGGGTGAGCGGCCGTTGAATTGTACATACAGCACGCTAGCTCCAAAGAGATCGCAAGTTCGTAAGTGGCAGCTCGGACGCGGCGAGCTAAGAGTGCGTTACGGACGCTAGCTCGACCACCCTCATCGCCCCGTGCATGCATGGGGTTTCGTCCGTGTGTTGCATTAAAAAACGACCTCTGATGTGGTTTTCAGGGCCTGGATGCGTCCGTAGGGGAATTTCGGTGGTTTTAAGTGAACATGGGCGGAAGGCCTGACTTGGATGCTTTTTCCTCGTCCTGGTCAGCTCTCATCCGACGGCCGCAGCAGATGAAACGAGAAAGATCGGCGCTTTTAAGGAAGAAAAAAACAACGAAAGGGGGGTGCAACACGAGGACTTCCCAGGAGGTCACCCATCCTAGCACTACTCTCGCCCCAGCACGCTTAACTGCGGAGTTCTGATGGGATCCGGTGCATCGGTGCTCGTACGATCGCACCCATTAGTATGTGGCGGAACAAATCTTTTATACAGTGCACGCGGCTGCCGAGTCGCTCATACATCGCGCCAAATCTGAAGAGTTCGCAAGTTCGTAACTGACAGCTCGGAAGCGGCGAGCTAAGAGTTCGTTACGGACGGTAGCTCGACCGCCTTCATCGCCCCGTGCGAGCATTGGGTTTCGTCCTTGTGTTGCAGTAAAAAGGGGCCTCTAATGTGGTTTTCAGTGCCAGGAGGCGTCCGTGGAGGAATTTCGGTAATTTCGAGTGAACAAGGGCGGAAGGCTTGATTTGAAAGCTTTTTCCTCGTCCCGGTCAGTTCCCATCCGACGGCTGCAGCAAATGAAACGAGAATGACCGGTGCTTTTAAGAAAGAAAAAAAATAACGAAAAAGGGTTGCAACACGAGGACTTCCCAGGGGGTCACCCATCCTAGTACTACTCTCGCCCAAGCACACTTAATTGCGCATTTCTGATGGGATCCGGTGCATTAGTGCTGGGATGATCGCACCCATTGGAATCTTGCGGAACAAATGTTTCATTGAGGGTGAGCGGCCGTTGAGTTGTGCATACAGTACGCCAGCTCCAAAGAGATCGCAAGCTCGCAACTGGCAGCTCGGAAACGGCGAGCTCAGAGTGCGTTACGGACGGTAGCTCGACCACCCTCATCGCCCCGTGCATGCATGGGGTTTCGTCCGTGTGTTGTATTAAAAAACGACCTCTGATGTGGTTGTCAGGGCCTGGACGCGTCCGTAGGGGAATTTCGGTAATTTCAAGTGAACATGGGCGGAAGCCCTGACTTGGATGCTTTTTCCTCGTGCTGGTCAGTTCTCATCCGACGGCCGCAGCAGATGAAACGAGAAAGATCGGCGCTTTTAAGGAAGAAAAGAAACAACGAAAAGGGGGTGCAACACGAGGACTTCGAAGTTCTGATGGGATCCGGTGCATTAGCGCTGGTATGATCGCCCCCATCGAGTTCTTGCGGAACAAATGTTTCATTGAGGGTACGCGGCCGCTGAGTTGCGCATAAAGCACGCCGGCTCCAAAGAGGTCGCAAGTTCGTAACTGACCACTCGGAAGAGGCGAGCTAAGCGTGCGTTACGGACGGTAGCTCGACCACCTGCATCGCCCCGTGCATGCATAGGGCTTCGTCCGTGCGTTGCTGTAAAAAGGGGTCGCAGATGTGTTTTTCAGGGCCACGAGGCGTCCGTAGGGGAATTTCGGTAATTTCGACTGAACATAGGCGGGTGGCCTGATTTGAATGCTTTTTCCACGTCCTGGTCAGTTCTCATCCGCTGGCCACAGCAAATGAAACGAGAAAGATCGGCGCTTCTGAGAAAGAAAAAAACACCGAAAAAGGGGTGCAACACGAGGACTTCCCAGGAGGTCACCCATCCTAGCACCACTCTCGCCCAAGCACGCTTAACTGCGGAGTTCTGATGGGATCCGGTGCATCAGTGCTGGTACGATCGCACCCATCGGAATCTGGCGGAAGAAGTCTTTTATAGAGTGTACGCGGCTGCCGAGTCGCTCATAGATCGCGCCAAATCTAAAGAGTTCGCAAGTTCGTAACTGTCAGCTCGGAAGCGGCGAGCTAAGAGGGCGTTACGGACGGTAGCTCGACCGACTTCATCGCCCCGTGCGAGCATTGGGTTTCGTCCGTGTGTTGCAGTAAAAAGGGGCCTCTAATGTGGGTTTCAGTGCCAGGAGGCGTCCGTGGAGGAATTTCGGTAATTTCGAGTGAACAAGGGCGGAAGACCTGATTTGAAAGCTTTTTCCTCGTCCCGGTCAGTTCCCATCCGACGGCCGCAGCAAATGAAACGAGGAAGACCGGTGCTTTTAAGAAAGAAAAAAATAACGAAAAAGGGGTGCAACACGAGGACTTCCCAGGGGGTCACCCATCCTAGTACTCCTCTCGCCCAAGCACGCTTAATTGCGCATTTCTGATGGGATCCGGTGCATTTGTGCTGGGATGATCGCACCCATTGGATTCTTGCGGAACAAATGTTTCATTGAGGGTGAGCGGCCGCTGAGTTGTGCAGACAGCACGCCAGCTCCAAAGAGATCGCAAGTTCGTAACTGGCAGCTCGGAAGCGGCGAGCTAAGAGTGCGTCACGGACGGTAGCTCGACCACCCTCATCGCCCCGTGCATGCATGGGGTTTCGTCCGTGTGTTGTATTAAAAAACGACCTCTGATGTGGTTTTTAGGGCTTGGACGCGTTCGTAGGGGAATTTCGGTAATTTCAAGTGAACATGGGCGGAAGGCCTGACTTGGATGCTTTTTCCTCGTGCTGGTCAGTTCTCATCCGACAGCCGCAGCAGATGAAACGAGAAAGATCGGCGCTTTTAAGGAAGAAAAAAACAACGGAAAGGGGGTGCAACACGAGGACTTCCCAGGAGGTCACCCATCCTAGTACTACTCTCGCCCAAGCACGCTTGACTGCGCAGTTCTGATGGGATCTGGTGCATTAATGCTGGGATGATTGCACCCATTAGAATCTGGCGGAACAAATCTTTCATAGAGTGCACGCGGCTGCCGAGTCGCTCATATATTGCGCCAAATCTAAAGAGTTCGCAAGTTCGTAACTGATAGCTCGGAAGCGGCGAGCTAAGAGTTTGTTACGGACGGTAGCTCGACCTCCTTCATCGCCCCGTGCGAGCATTGGGTTTCGTCCGTGTGTTGCAGTAAAAAAGGGCCTCTAATGTGGTTTTCAGTGCCAGGCGGCGTCCGTAAAGGAATTTCGGTAATTTCGATTGAACAAGGACGGTAGGCCTGATTTGGAAGCTTTTTCCTCGTCCTGGTCAGTCCTCATCCTGCGTCTCGCAGCAAATGAAACGAGAAAGATCGGTTGGTTTCGAGAAAGAAAACAACGACAAAGGGTGCAACACGAGTGACTTCCATCCCCCCAAAAACAAACAGGAGGTCACCCATCCCAGCACTACTCTCGCCCAAGCACGCTTAACTGCGGAGTTCTGATGGGATCCGATGCATTAGTGCTGGTATGATCGCACCCATCGACTTCTTGCGGAACAAATGTTTCATTGAGGGTACGCGCCGCTGAGTTGCGCATAAAGCACGCCGGCTCCAAAGAGGTCGCAAGTTCGTCACTGACAACTCGGAAGAGGTGAGCTAAGCGTGCGTTACGGACGGTAGCTCGACCACCTTCATCACCCCGTGCATGCATGGGGTTTCGTCCGTGCGTTGCAGTAAAATGGGGCCTCTGATGTGTTTTTCAGGGCCACGAGGCGTCCATAGGGGAATTTCGGTAATTTCGACTGAACATAGGCGGATGGCCTGATTTGGATGCTTTTTCCACGTCCGGGTCAGTTCTTATCCGCTGGCCTCAACAAATGAAACGAGAAAGATCGGCGCTTCTAAGAAAGAAAAAAACAACGAAAAAGCGGTGCAACACGAGGACTTCCCAGGAGGTCACCCATCGTAGCACTACTCTCGCCCAAGCACGCTTAACTGCGAAGTTCTGATGGGATCCGGTGCATTAGTGCAGGGATGATCGCAGCCATTGGATTCTTGCGGAACAAATTTTTCATTGAGGGTGAGTGGCCGTTGAGTTGTGCATACAGCACGCTAGCTCCAAAGAGATCGCAGGTTCGTAACTGGCAGCTCGGAAGCGGCGAGCTAAGAGTGCATTACGGACGGTAGCTCGACCACCCTCATCGCCCCGTGCATGCATGGGGTTTCGTCCGTGTGTTGTATTAAAAAACGACCTCTGATGTGGTTTTCAGGGCCTGGACGCGTCCGGAGGGGAATTTCGGTACTTTCAAGTGAACATGGGCGGAAGGCCTGACTTGGATGCTTTTTCCTCGTCCTTGTCAGTTCTCATCCGACGGCCGCAGCAGATGAAACGAGAAAGATCGGCGCTTTTAAGGAAGAAAAAAAACAACGAAAAGGGGGTGCAACACGAGGACTTCCCAGGAGGTCACCCATCCTAGCACCACTCTCGCCCAAGCACGCTTAACTGCGCAGTTCTGATGAGATCCAGTGCATTAATGCTGGGATGATCGCACCCATTGGAATCTGGCGGAACAAATCTTTTATAGAGTGCACGCGCCTGCGGAGTCGCTCATACATTGCGCCAAATCTCAAGAGTTCGCAGGTTCGTAACTGACAGCTCGGAAGCGGCGAACTAAGAGTTCGTTACGGACGGTAGCTCGACCGCCTTCATCGCCCCGTGCGAGCATTGGGTTTCGTCCGTGTGTTGCAGTAAAAAGGGGCCTCTAATGTGGTTTTCAGTGCCCGGAGGCGTCCGTGGAGGAATTTCGGTGATTTCGATTGAACAGGGACGGAAGGCCTGATTTGGAAGCTTTTTCCTCGTCCTGGTCAGTCCTCATCCGGCGGCCGCAGCAAATGAAACGAGAAAGATCGGTGGTTTTGAGAAAGAAAAAACAACGAAAAAGGGGTGCAACACGCGGACTTCCCAGGAGGTCACCCATCCTAGTACTACT
>JAKOGI010003575.1:25000-48781 GCA_029747015.1 Carnegiea gigantea | reverse complement strand
AGGCACATATACACACTGATGGAGGTCCCTCACTGTGTCTTCACAAGTTCAGAAGGTTCAAGTAATGGGCTCCAGGGTCTTGCAAACAAGAGTCCAAATCACAGTACAGGTCCAGGCTTGTGTCAGTCAGTTAAAGGTCTATTACTTAGTCTAGTAAATAGCACGTCCTTTTGGGGACTAACTTTGATCATTTGCTAGCTTAATCATTACCTAATAATTGATAAAATTTTCCCCATCATTTTCTTTAGTTCAATCAGCCAATTTAGCTAGAACATTTAGCACTGTCTGCTTTCTAATCCAGCCCAGCAGTGTTTTGGAGAGTCAAAGGTGACTCATCTTTGCAGCAAGATTTTAGCATATTTAAGGGCGTGAAAAGGTGTCTAAAATATTGTTAGGTAGTTCCCTACAACAGCTCATTTAGTTAACATTGCATCAGCTTTTAACTGGCACAAAGTCAAGGGAAATACCCTTTGATCCAAGGGATAACAGACTACTATATTTTGCTGTCAATCTGTGCTAAGCACTTGATTAACAGTTGCAACTTACTCCCTGAGGCCTCATTACAAGTACTTTGATCCACCAAGGTCGTGACACCTCAGTAATGGAGATTAGCAAATTGTTTAGGTGTCAAAGATCAGCCTTAGGCTACTATTTTTAGGCTGTTTGTGATTTAAACTTATTTCCTATTTTTGTTTGCTTCTAATTTTGTTTTAGCCATTGAGAGGGAGTGTGAGGCTGAGTATAAAAGCCTAATTTTTAATTTTAAAAGGCAGTTATTGAATTTATGAAGTTGAGCATTGCTGTTCTCTTCTCTAACTCTCTCTAGCTCTCCTGTAAAATGGCCGTTGCATGTGGTGTTCTAGTGAGTCTTGGTTGTTGATCTGGTGGTTTATCTATATCTAGATTAGCACCAAGGGCCCTAAAATTATCTTGGTGGTGCGACTGTATCCAAGCTAAGTCCAGATTATCTTGTTCTAAAAATTTGCTCTGGTTCATATTTTTCTCAATTTTGTGTTGTCTGCTGTAGTTTTTTTCATCAAATCTGCATATTTTAGATGCATTGTAAGTCTATAAATATTGTTAGAAATTTTCCTCGAAGTAACTTCCTTCTTGCTTGGATATGTGTTCTAAAATTAGCTAAAGTCTAAACCTAAGTTCTCGATTTCATGATTCTATTTTGTGTTTGTCGAATTGGGTTCGTCTATTTTAGGTTTTTATATTTTGATAATTTAAAAACTAAATGCTGGTGATTGTGTAATTTTTAGTCGTTTGGAAGATTCCACTTATGGATACTAGAATACTAGAATTTTTGGTAAATTTGTTTTTATTTTAGGAGATCTTTGGTAATTTTTACTTTAAATGGAGTTGTTTAAAGTTCCTATAGCTACGTTATTCTCTAAGTGTTGTATCTATGTATCTGGATTTACTGTCACTAGAACTATTATGTGTTTGTTTGATTGTTTATGCACTTTTTTAAACTTATACACTCATTTATCTTTTGAGATATTGGTATGATCCGGTTGACTTCAGTAGCTTGTTTTTTAGTGGCTTTCCTAGTTTAGTTCACAGTTATGTTCTGTTTCTTGAAATTTATTTCTGCTTATATATATTTAGGATGAAGATTGAGAGTCTTATTCGAACGATTTGATGAGGTTTTGGTTTTTCTGCCCCATTATTTACTTATACATATATATGATATTTCCAATCTATCAATTTTTATATTAAATATGAAAGTCGATCATTATACATGTATTTATTTTGGTGAATTTTGCCAATAGTTGCAGTGAGTTATCTAAAGTGTCTATTTTATATATCATACATAGATTAAGACCATCTAATTTACATTGCCTTAATTTACGTTGCCTGAATATAACATATTATAGGAACATCAAAAAGTTGTTTAAATGGGGCGATCAGAGCTTAGATTTTGAACCGATCTCAATTTTGAACAAACTTTTCCATCAATTTCAGTGATGTATCTATGGCATAGGAATCCATACAATGCTATTGTTCTTTAGGAGACAGAGAACCATCCCTAAACTGAAATTTATGTACCGAAAAAGATGGTAAATATTTACAAAGAGAAATAAACATTGTTATGCAATTTAAGGAAGTACAAAATGAGAAGGGAAAGCATTCTATGGTGTAAATTGAGGTGAAAAGCAAGATGAGGGGCATAAGAATGAGCATTTTTCTCCCCCCCTCCAAAAAAGATGAAAATGGTTTTAGGGAACTTGGGTGGTTAGATAACAGACTTAAATGGTTTTTTAGTGATTAAAGATGAAAAATAAGCGAGGTCAGGGGAAAAAACAAATGCCCTTTTTTCGAATCCATTTTCAGGGAAGTGGTTTATTGATTGCATGATTTACATTGCTTTCTTGATTGGCTTACATAGAGGATAATATTCTCTTCTTACATCTCTTTCCCACAAAAGTAGTTTATCGATATGTTTGTTTCGTTGTGTATGTGGTGAACATGGATATTTATCTTTGGTTAAATTGGACACTTGTTTTATTGAATTTATCCATTCCCTTTCGTGAACTTGTGCATATATTTTCGTAAACTTAGACATATGTTTTGGTGAACTCGTAAATATTTTTTGCCCAACTTGTTTGGTTCTCTTCCTATAGCTCTTTGCATGAACATTGGGTTCACATTAAATAAAAACAATCCTATCATATTGGGTGGCCAACTAACATTAATCTCTCCTAGATTGTCATGTGTTGAGTTCTTTATATGAATTATGTCTTTTTTTTTTGTGTAAGCATGGTAAAAATGTTAAAGAACATATCATGGACATGATTGACAGAGAAGTTGATGGAAGTGATAGTGTTGAAAGTTTGGTGTCCTACTCTATACCTTGAGGAAGATGGTCAGATCAAATAATGTTAATCTCAGTTAGGTTTTCATTTATTGGGTTCTTTAGATGATTTACATGTATTTTGTGCAGTAGAGGAGAAACATTGAAGAGAATATCACGAACAAGATCGACAGAGAAGTTGATATAAGTGATAGTTTTGAAGGTTTTACTCTGTACCACTCTATACCTTGAGGAACATGGTCAAGTCAGCAACATGCCTAACTTCTCTTCCTTGAAAATGTTGGTGCATTGTTGTTGTAACGTTAATGACAATGTAGAGATGGAATTCTAAAACTTTAATCCCGTAAAGGTGAAATTATAAGGTGAAAAATCATTCAAGGAATACAGCATCATGCAATCTTATTATAGTCAGTAGGTATATGAAGCATAATAGATCTGAAACTAATCTATTAACGTACGGAATTCTATGCTTTAACAAGCCTTGATCTCACTGTAAAGTATTTTAATGTTGGTGAACTTTGATATTCAATTTAGTCTACTAATTGATCATGCCTGATGAACGTGTGCATCTATTTTGGTAAACTCATTTTGCTGGGTATTTTGGTAAGATCGTGCAATCGCCTCGTTCTCCTAATGTCCATGATTGACCAATAGAATTGTAAAGAGATGGTTTTTACCTTATCTTATGCCTCAAGTGGGCTTCGGCCTTAGATCCTTTCATTTGCATTGGGATAGGGTGCTGTTTGTATTGACTGACTTTCTTAAAGGTAGAGGACATGCAGGGCTAGAAAAGGGGAGGGGGAAGGAGGAAGGCATAAGTTAAGTTCAGGTTTTTATACTTCCCTTTTCATTGTAGGAATATATGTACAGCTCACCAAGCATTTCTGTCAAGAGCTTTAGCATTACATATGTTTGGTTATGTCGGTGGTTGATTTAGATATTTATTTTTGGTGAAGTTCGACACTTATTTTAGTGAACCTTTCCATTTCCGCTGGTGAACGTGGATATACTTTTAGTGAACTTATACATTTCCTCAGGTGAACTTATACATATATTTAGGTAAACTTGTACATATACTTTGGTGAGTTTGGATGCATATTTTAGTGAACTCTAAATATATTTTAGTGAACCTATACATCGGTTATAATGAGCCTAGCTAGATGTTCATCTTCGCGAACTTACATGACTACTCTAGCGAACCTATATGATATTATGACTACTCTAGTGAACCTATATGATATTATACCTTAAGGGCGGTATCATGGTTTAAAGAACTAGTCCTAGCACACACTTAACTGCAGAATATTGTATGTTTTACGAGAAGTGCAAGCAAATACGGTAAAACTGATCCAAGACTAAAACTCGAACCGAACAACTCGGGCCTATACCCGACCCGACATCCGAAATAGGCTCACCTGAAAGTGGACGTGAAACTGGAATAGACCCAAACCAAACCATACTCGATATGAAAGTTTCTAAAAAGTTGCTTATTTTTACATGACAAGCGTATTGGACCAAAAATCGGTTAACCCAAAGTCAACCGGAACTAAAGTTCACCCGACCCAAACTGAATCGATTTAAAATATCACTTATCCTGAAACATGACCTGACCCAAACTTGGCCTGATCCATACCCTAATCGAATGACCCATTTGCCAGTTCTAAGGGAAAGGTGCAAGCTATGGGGTTAAAGGTCCTATATAATTTTATGAAACTTGTAAATATATTTTGGTGAACTTATTATTGTATTTTTGGTATACAAGTAAACATACTTTGATGAACTTGTACATACATTTTGGTGAACTTATAAATGGTGGACTTATACATATATTTTAGTAAACTTGTAGATATATTTTGGTAAACTTGTAAATATATATCATGTTTCTCTTTGGTAGTTTATTTGTAACACCCCGAATTTCTAATTCCTTTCTTTATTACTAATTACTGACCTATATGGCAGCGGAACCTGACTGAGGTGTTACCGACGTATTTTCTTCTTGGAAATACCAGGCTATACACCAAATCATTTTAGTGCAAAAGTTTTTCAATAAGACTTTAGCGTAAAAGGTTTCAACTACTGTTAAGTAACTACTAAACTAGAACAATATTCAATATAAAACTCTTCTCTAAACAACTACTTGGTGTATCTTTTAGCTTAAGCGTCGGGGCCTTGCTCTAATTTTGGTTCCCCAATCCATGCGCAATTAGTTCACCTGAAAACAAAATATTTTAAAGTAAAAATGAGATAAACTCAATAACAATCACCCTGAATAGACAAACTACGCACACAAATTCATTTTGAAAACATTTTAGGGGTACGGGATACAACAAGACCATAGTTACATGTTCTTAGTGATGCACACATACATTCCAAGTTCCAATTATAACATTCAGGTTTTAACGGTGAGCGATCCCATTGGGTTTCATAACCTGCACTTGGGTTTAATGCAGCCACTTAACTTAATCATGGCCTACTGTCGATTTGGATGGTTACCACTTAACCATTTCCTAGCCTATGATCAACATGGATGGTTACCGCTAACTTGGCCCACGTCCCAATAGGGTACGTGGCCGTTCACACGTATGCACTTTTATCCGGGGAAGGCTAATGGCCTTCAGCAACATAACAGAATTCGCAGCCTTACCCATGACAATAATTACTTATACAACCAAGCTTACCCACTTTCAATGTCAAGTCAACATGCACAGTTCATTTAGATTCAACCCAACGCCTAAAGTGTTTCCATAGCTCACATACTTTCATTTCCATCATAATCACTTCAACATTCAAGTTTGTTGACATAGCAAAATAGTTCAACCAACTATGCAATATGTTCAATTAGCACATTCCATGAATTCATAAAATCGACATTCAAGGTAGCTCTTACCATGTTCATCAAACACATTTTCCAACAAATTCAGGGAAGGGTTAGGGTATGACTGTTACTTGGAATCCGTTCAAATTACGAGCTCAGTTACTAACTTGGGCCTACTGCTTAACACCTAGGTCGAGACATCGCCATACTCAATCCAAATCCTCATGGACCATGACTCGAGCCCCTACCCCACTTTTAAGAATTTTTCTAAAATCTTTAGCCACACCTAAGTCTCCCAACCGTAGCCCAACTCTGGGTCCAGATTTAACCAGAATTTGGGCTCAAATCCTAGAGCCAATAACTTTTGCTCCGGATGTCGGAACTTTAATTTGTTGCCCACTATGGAAAGGTCAATTCGTCTTTTACAATTTTATGCTTGGGATTTTTCTAGACTCTTACCCAAAATAGGTTGTTTTCCTTAATCTTTCTACGATATCATTGGATGCCCGGATCTGGGCAGCTCTCGCTAATTCGGCCACAACTCGAGCTATACTACCACAATTCTCTCGATTGAAAAACTGGATTACCCAGCACATCCCGAACCATCTACTCTAAAAATTTCATGAGTTTTGGGCCACTGACCTATCCTGTCTGAATTTTTAAAGGGAGGGTATGTGCAGTCTTTAACCCAGAAGGTTCTGTCCACATGTTTTCGTTTCCAACGGGTCCTCTTGGTACGGTTTTTCCACCATGACGGGACTCATCTATCTGCACCCATTCTACAAATTTTTGAGTTGCCTAACCTACGCAAATCAAGCCAAAGTGAAAAACTTTAATCAACGAGCCAAAGAAAATGTCATTAAAGTTTGCCTTGAGTCGGTTTTCGAATGGAATATGTTTCCCCTCTTACTTCCGATTCCAAAGTTGAAGTTTTTTGAAAGTTTATGTTAGAAATTATAATGGATTTATAAGATTGAAATAACACAAGATAAAATAAAGGATTCAAAAAACTTAAGTCTTGAACATGGGATGCATGGGTGTATCACCCATGCATCTTCACCCACCGAACCACAGGAGGCGGCCAGTGCATCTAGCGACGGTGGCAGTTGGTTGTACCGGCAAACTGGGTGGCACTGGTGGCTGGCAGTGCCGCAGTGGGACGGTCATAGGAGGAGAGAGAGGGGGAGAGAGAGAGAGCGATCGAGTGAGAGGGAACGATAGAGAGAGAGAGAGAGAGAGAGAGAGAGAACGTGAGAGAATGCAGGGGGGCTTTGGCCGGCTGCCACTAGGTGTAGGTGGGAGGGTGTTTGCTGCTAGGGTTTGGGTGGTTGGCGGTTATGGGGGCTTTAGGGCGTTGGTGTTTCGGGGAAAAACTTTGGGTGGGAATTTTCCAAATTCAAACTTTCTCTTTTTTTTATTTAAAAGGGAAGGAAACAAATAACTACTAAATAAATTTTTAAACAAAAAGGGTTTAAACACCCAATTAAAGTTCAAACAAAAGAAGGGTGGAAATGACAAATAAATTTCTTTTTAAACAAAAATAAAAATAGACATCATAAAACGAAATTCATTTCCTTTTTCACCTTGGCTTGATTTAGGCCATAGTTTTATATCAACCCACGTCATCAATAATCCAAAATGAAACTTAAATTTTTGGGGTTTTACATACTGCCCCTCTTAGGAAAGTTTCGTCCTCGAAACTTTAAAAATGCACATGAATACACTGGTTTGCAAGAATGAATCTTTCTAGGGTTTTACATACTACCCCTCTTAGGAAAGTTTCATCCGCGAAACTTATGCGCACTTGGCTATAGAAACAAGTGACGGTATTTGTCTCACATCTCCTGCTCTAGTTCCCAGATTGCTTCTGACATCTCGTGATTGGCCCAGAAAACCTTGACCAAGGGCAACACCTTCGTGCGAAGGTGTTTTTTTCGCCTATCCTGGATCTGCACAGGCTGCTCCTCATACAATAGGTCTTCCTGGAGTTGTATAAGATCAGGCTCGATCATATAAGAGGGATCTGGGATCCACTTCCATAGCTGGCACACATAGAATACGTTGTCTACTCTTGGAAGTTCAGACGGTAATTCTAACCAATATACCACCTCCCCAACTCTTTGTATAATTAGATACAGCCTGATGTACCTCAGGCTAAGTTTTCTTGTCATACCAAATCTCATGACTCCCTTGGTTGGAGAAACTTAGAGAAACAGCTGATCTCCTACTTGGAATTTAAGGCGCCTACGCCTTCGGTTGGCGTAGCTTTTCTGATGGCTCTAAGCAGTTTTCATCCGTTCTTGGACCACTCCAGATCTTATCAATGGTGGCCTGGATTAACTCTGGCCCAATAGTTAGAGCTTCGTTGATCTCCTACCAATAGAGCAGGGTTCTACACTTCCTCCCATATAGTACTGCATACGGGACCATTCCAATACTTGCGTGGTAACTGTTGTTGTAGGAGAACTCGATCAATTCCAGCTACTCATCCCACGCTTTCTTAAAATCTAGGGCGTAAGCCTTTAGCATATCTTAGTGTCTAAATAGTGCGTTCACTTTGCCCATCTGTAGCTGGGTGAAAGGCAGTGCTAAAGCATAGTAGCGTCCCAAATGCCTCCTGTTGTTTCTGCCAGAACCCCGGCTGGAATCTGGTGTCTCGATCCGACACTATGGAACTAGGTACTCTGTGTAGTCGCACTATTTCCTTGAGATATGCTTGAGCTAACTTTTCCAGCATCTAACTGTTCTTCATGGCTATAAAATGTGCCATTTTTATGAGTTGATCCACTATTACCCAAATCGCGTTGTTCTTTCTTTGAGTCAATGGTAAGCCTACCACAAAATCCATGGACACTGAATCCCACTTCTACTCAGGGATGTCCAGCGGTTACAGAAGTCCCGCTGGTTGTTGATGTTTAATCTTTACCTTCTGACAGTTAGGCACTTTGCCACATAGTCAACTACTTCTTGCTTCATATTACTCCATCAGAATATCTATTTCAGGTCTTTGTATAATTTATTTCCCCCAGGGTAACACAGAGTGTGGAGTATTGTGGCCTCACCTAGAATTTTGTTCTTAAGTGCCTCTACTACGGGAACACACACCCAGTTATGGAAACGTATGGTGCCATCCTCATGGATCACGAATCCGGGTGCTTTGTCCACCAATATCTCTTCCCTGATCCGTTCTAGTTGAGGGTCCGTAGCCTGTGCTACTCGGATTTTCTTTATGAGTGTTGGCTATGCTTCCAAGGTGCACAGCATAGGCTTGGTCTTCGGCGTGATTACATTGAGCTCCAGCTTTTGGAATTCCTTACACAACTCACCGGGTAGTGTCAGCAAGAAGTTTAGGGCCAAGTATGGTCAGTGACTCAATGCGTCAGCTAGTATATTAACTTTGCTCGGGTGGCACTGGAAATGGACGTTGTAGTCCTTCAGGAACTCCAGCCACCTTATCTACCTCAGGTTCAAGTCTGTTTATGAGAAGAGGTACTTCAGGCTCTAATGGTCGGTGAAAACCTCGCAGTGTACTCCGTATAAATAATGCCTCAAAATCTTAAGTGCGAACACCATGGCCGCTAACTTTAAGTCATGAGTTGGGTAGTTACGCTCATAAGTCTTCAGTTACCACGATATATAGGCTATAACACGGTCCTCCTGCATCAGCAGGTATCCTAACCCACTCTAAATGCATTGCTATACGTCACAAAGTCTTTGCTGGTGGTGGGTAGGGCCAGTATCGGTGCACTCGTTAGTCTTTTCTTAAGCTCTTGGAATGCTTCTTCGCATTGCTCCGTCCATTCATATTTATTGACCTTCCTGGTTAAGTTGGTGAGCGGGGTGGCGATCTTGGAGAAGTTTTGCACAAACCTGTGATAGTACCTGCCAAACCCAAGAAATTCCTCACTTCTGTCGGGTTCTTAGGTCTTGGCCAGTTCATTACAGCCTCTATCTTTTGGAGGTCCAAAGACACTCCCTCGTTAGATACTACCTGCCCTAAAAATTCTACCTTACTCAACTAGAATTCACACTTTATAAACTTGGCATATAACTCGCTCTTCCCCAATACTTCTGGGGCGGTCCTCAAATGGTGGGTATGCTCCTCTAGAGTCCTTGTGTAAATAAGTATGTCGTCTATGAATGCCACCACAAACTGGTCTAGGTAAGGTTTGAAGACCCTATTCATGAGATCTATGAATGTTGCTGGGGGCATAGTGAGCACAAAGGGCATCACTATGAAGTCATAGTATCCGTACTGAGTACGGAAGGTAATCTTAGGTATGTCTTCGTCTTTGATTCGGAGTTGGTGGTACCCTAAACGAAGGTCTATCTTGGAGAAAGTCCCCGCACCTCTGAGCTGGTTGAAGTGGTTGTCTATTCTGGGCAAAGGGTAATGATTCTTGAGCATTATCTTGTTCAATTCCCTATAATATATACACAACCTCAAGGTCCCATCCTTCTGATTCACAAATGACACCGGGGCTCCCCATCGAGATGTACTGGACTAAATATACCCTTTCTCTAACAGCTCGTTCAACTGTACCTTTAACTCCTTAAGTTTTACCGATGTCATATGACAAGGTGCCTTGGAGATGGGGGTGACTCCGGGTGTCAGATCAATATAGAACTCTACTTCTCTAAGGGGTGGCATACCGGGGGTCATCTAGAAATACATCTGGGAATTTCCTCACTACTAGAATGTCTTCAAGGGAGGATTCAGCACCCTCGGTTTTCACTACGTTACCTAAGAATCCCTTGCAGCCTATGTCTAACAACTTGTGGGCTTTCATCACGAAAATCAACTTTATTCCTGGTCTAGGTCTTTTGCCTTTACGGACTACTTTCTCCCCATTGGGCCCCCTAAGGGGGATTCTTTGTTTTGGACAGTCTATCTGAGCCTGATATTTGGCTAACCAATCCATCCCTAAGATGACCCCAAAGTCAGTTAACTCGAACCTATATAGGTCAGCCAAAAACTCATGCTCGTACATTCGAATAGGGTAGTCTTCAAACAGTTTCTCACACCTTATAATCTTCCTATTAGGAAGAATCACAGACAGTGGAGAGGGTTTACGAGTTAAAACTAGTCCTAATGTCTCAACCAGTTCAACAAAAATAAAAGAGTGCGTAGGACCCAAATCAAATAAAACATCTACTAGTTAAGCTTGGATAGAAAATGTACCCGTTACGACATTTGGAGCATCATCCGCTTCCTCCTTGCACATCACGTAGACCCTACCCCCATTGTTTCGGGGTAGTTTGTTGGGAGGTCGGGCCTGAATCTACTGAGGTGCCTGGCTCTGCTAGTTAAGGTTAGCTGCCTGCCCACCCCTGTTTTGATAATGCTATTGGGGCTACTATCCTTATCACCCATGACCTTGCCCAGCAGGTGGTGGGGATGTAGGCAATCCCGGATCTGGTGTTAAGCGCTTCCGCAGCAGAAACACCTCTTGGCTGAACGACACTCTCGAGTGTGGTGTCCCAACTTCCCACAAGCATTGTAGGTCGCCTTAGGCTGCGCGCTAGGGTGCTGACCACTACGCATGTTATTATTGGAATAATGATTCCCAAGTGGCCTCTTTTACTGCTATTGCGGTTGAAAGTTCCCTTGGTGATCACTCTTCCTCTTAAGTCCATGCTGCTCATTAAAGTAATTACTTCTCTCCTTCATTGCCCTTTCTACATTGATCGCAGTATCGTACAGATCCACGTAGGAGGTGTACTGGCGTACCGACATCATTTTCTTAATGGTAGCGTTAAGTCCGACCTTAAACCTATTCATCCTAAGCTTCTTGTCAGCCACAAAGGCTGGTGCGAAATAAGAGAACTCTATAAACTTCAAGGCATACTCTAGTACACTCATGCTCCCTTGTTGTAACTGTGTGAACTCGTTCTCTTTGGCTTTCTGGAGGGAGACGGGATAGAAGTGATCCTTGATCAACTCCTTAAACTTGCTTTAGTCGAAACTAGGCTCGTGCTACCTATCTCTCACTATGGGCCACTATAGGTCAGCCTTATCCTTCAGATAGAATAATTGCAAAGCCTACCTTCCACTCCTCAGGGCATTAGAGTGCATCGAACAGTTTTTCTATGTCCTTAATACAATCCTCAAATGTTTTGGGGCTGAGGGTGCAATCGTAGATAGGCGGGTTATGACTCACGAACCTCTTGAACATATAGGAGTTATCCTCCTCGACCTTCCTCTCCTTGACCTCCATCAGCTTCTGTAGTTGCTCATTCTGGCATTGCAACTACTCTCCTTACTTCTGCAGTAGCTCTAGTAGTAGGAAGTTGGTAAGGTCTACTCTAGTGGGTGGGTTAGTTTCATCCATTTGATTGCGAGACTTGTTCCCATTCCTGGGGTGTGGAGCTTCCAGTCGTTCCCTGAAACTCAACATAGGAACTTCCGGGTTACCAGGGACTCTTGTAATGCAGTGAGGTCCGGCTTGAGATTCGTCATTGTTTCCCACCATCCTATTTGCGAAGTAAATTGGGTTTAGTTTATCTCCTAGTAGTTCATGACCTACATACTACTATGTTTCAGTCAAACATCATGTACTAGTGTATCATGCAACATTTAACACATGTTTCTTAGTCACATTATCATTGCCACGTGGTCAAATCACTATATCACATGCTCTATACATTACACATCATATAGGTACACATTCATTTATTTCACATACTTCACAATTAATAAACACTGCCGCTCAGGTAACTTAAAAGATTTCATTGCGTAGAGGGAAAAAAGAAACATAGGTGTTTCATACTAGTGCTCTTTATTACATAATAATCAGTAACTTTGTTAGCCCATAGTGGCTTAACAGAATAACAAAAAAATAACTAACAGCGTTGTCCCGAAAAGCAAAACTTTTAATCACTACGAGCTTCTACTGGTTAGGAGCGTCCAATGGGCAGGTACTATACACATTCATGCACATCTGCCCCGCTTTCAGCGGG
The DNA here is from genome assembly GCA_029747015.1 of Carnegiea gigantea. Taxonomy (NCBI): domain Eukaryota; kingdom Viridiplantae; phylum Streptophyta; class Magnoliopsida; order Caryophyllales; family Cactaceae; genus Carnegiea; species Carnegiea gigantea. The sequence continues at coordinate 36,185 of JAKOGI010003575.1, read as the reverse complement.
TGACTTCAAGCTCTTTATTACATAATAATCAGCAACTTTGTTAGCTCATAATGGCTTAACAGAATAACAAAAAAATAACTAACAACGTTGTCCCGGAAAGCAACACTTTTAATCACTACGAGCTTCTACTGATCAGGGGCATCCAATGGGCAGGTACCATACACATTCGTGCACATCTGCCCCGCTTTCAGCGGGTGACTTCGAACTCGGGTTGCTCCTCATCTAGGCCTTCCTCTTGAGCTTCCTTCATCAGCTGCTCCTCTTCTAGGTCCTCGCACTCTGAGGGGTCCCCCTTAGGTTCTTCATCCTCTAGAGGCTCTTTCTCAGGTTCTTCCTCGGGGTCTTCTCTCTCTATAGGGTCCTCCTCGGGGTCACTCTCCTCTAAAGGTTCCTCCATGGGGTCTTCCTCTGGAGCTTCCTCAGGGTCGTTTTCCTCCATTAGGTCCTCTTTGGGTTCATACTCAGCCGAGGGTTTCTCACCCTCTAGGTCTTCCTTGGGTTCATATTCTACTGGAGGTTCTCCTCTAAGGTCTCCCTCCTCAAAGGGTTTTATCTCTAGCTCATCCTCACTGGGGTCTCCCTCCGCAATGGGTTCTATCTCTAGCTCGTCCTTACTGCCCCTAAGCTCGCTCTCCCCAACAGACTCATTGTCCTCGGTATCCTCCTCCGGTGGTGGTGGTGGGGTGTCATCCTCAGTGTTAGGGGTAGAAGGCTCATCGAAGGGACTTATGTTCATAAAGTAGCCCACTAATCCATCCATAGTCATACCCAGAGGCTCCTACTCGCACAGGCAGCACCCTCCAGCAAAGTAATATGGCCTATTCTTAGGGTGTAACTCCCTAACCCTGTAACACCACAACGGGTCAGGAAAGAGGGTCTTCAGGAAGAACAGGTCTTGGTTGTGGTCAAATCTCAAGCAGTTGTTTGGGATTTCATCCAATCCCCCATGTAGAAAGGTGTGGATCTGCTCTAAGTGGTTTTCCAGGCTAACTTTGGGCATCTTCGCCATCGTCTCAGAGTGGCAATGCCACCCTGTGCATCCACAGTGGTGAGTCGGGTTCATCCTAGACATTAATAGGTTAACGTCAGATACATGGTTACAAACAATTAGAGAAACATAAACAAACATGCTCTCTTTCGACCCCTTCTACACTCACACTCCGAATAGCTCTTAGGTCTGCCTGGTTTTAGTTCTTAATTAATTTCAGTCCTTTAGGTGAGCCTTCAGATCAGCTAACCTGGGCTCTAATACCACTTTTGTAACACCTCGAATTTCTAATTCCTTTCTTTATTACTAATTATTGACCTATGTGGCAGCAGAACCTAACTGGGGTGTTACCGCTGCATTTCCTTCTTGGAAATACCAGGCTGTGTACCAAATACTTTTAGTGCAAAAGTTTTTCAGTAAGACTTCAGCATAAAAGGTTTCAACTACTGTAAAGCAACTACTAAACTGGAACAATATTCAATACAAAACTCTTCTCTAAACAACTACTTGGTGCGTCTTTCAGCTTAAGCATCGGGGCCTCACTTTAATTTTGGTTCCCCAATCCGATGCGCAATTAGTTCACCTGAAAACAAAATATTTTACAAGAAAAATGCGATAAATTCAATAACAATCACCCCTAACAGTGAAACTACGCACACAAATTCATTTTTAAAACATTTTAGGGGTAGCGGAGACAACAAGACCACACTTATATGTTTTTAGTGATGCACACATATATTCCAAGTTCCAATTATAACATTCATGTTTTAAGGGTGAGCGACCCCATTGGATCTCATGGCCTGCACTTGGGTTTAACGTAGCCGCTTCACTTAATCATGGTCTAACGTCAATTTAGACGGTTACCGCTTAACCATTTCCTGGCCTACCATCAACATGGATGGTTACTGCCAACCTGGCCCACGTCCCAACAGGGTATATGGCTGCTCACATGCATGCACTTTTACCCGGGGAGGGCTAATGGCCTTCAGTAACATAACAGAATTCGCAGCCTTACCCATGACAACATTTGCTTATACAACCAAGCTTACCCACTTTAAATGTCAAGTAAACATGCACAGTTCATTTAGATTTAACCCAAACCCCAAAGTATTTCCATAGCCCACATACTTTCATTTCCACACTTCAACATTCAAGTTCGTCGACATAGCAAAATAGTTCAACCAACTATGCAGTATGTTCAATTAATACATTCCATGAATTCATAAAATTGACATTTAAGGCAATTCTTACCATGTTCATCACACACATTTTTCAAAAACTTTGGGGAGGGGTTAGGGCATGATTGTTACCTAGAATCCGTACAAATTATGGGCTCGGTTACTAACTTGGGACTACTGCTCAACACCTGGGCCAAAACATCGGTCACACTTAGTCTAAATCCTCATGCACCATGACTCTAGGCCTTACCCCACTTATAAGAATTTTTCTAAAATCTCTAGCCATGCCTGAGGCTACCAACCGTAGCTCAACTCTAGGTCCAGATTCAACTAGAATCTGGGAAACTCGTAAAGCCAATAACCTGATGTTGGAATTTTGATTTCTTGCCCATTATGGAAAGGCAATCCATCTTCTACACGTCTTATGTTTGGGGTTTTTCCATACTCAGACCCAAAGTAGGTCATTTTCCTTAATGTTTCTACAATATCACTGTCTGTTTTGATCTGGGCAGCCCTCGATAATTCGGCCATAACTCAAGTTATACTATTCCGATTCTCTCAATTCAAAAATGGAATTACCTAGCACATCCCAGCCTATCTACATCAAAATTTTCATGATTTTTGGGTGACTGCTCTATCCTAGCCAAATTTTTAAAAAAGGGGTACGTGCAGTCTTTAACCCAGAAGGTTGTGTCCACATGTTTTCGTTCCCAGCAGATCCTCTTGGTATGATTTTTCCATCATGATGGGCGACCCATCTACCTACGCCCGTTCTACAGATTTTGGAGTCCCATAACCTACCCAAATCAAGCCAAAGCTAAAAACTTTAACCATGAGCCAAAGAAAAATGTCATTAAAGTTTACCTTGAGTTGGTCTTCGAATGGAAGATGTTTCCCCTCTTACTCGCGATTCCAAAGCTAAAATTTTTTTGAAACTTTATGTTAGAAATTATAGTGGATTTGCAAGATTAAAATAACATAAGAAGAAATAAAGGATTCAAAAACTTCAAGTCTTGAACATGGGATGCATGGTTGTGTCACCTATGCATCTTCACCCACCAAACCACAAGGAAGGGGCGGTCGGTGCACCTAGCGATGGTAGCTGTTAGCTGTGCCGACAGACTGGGTAGCACTGATGGCTAGTGGTGCACCAGTGGGAGGGGCACGGCGGGAGGGGGAGAGAGAGAACGATAGAACGAGAGGGAATGATAGAGAGAGAGAGAACACGAGAGAATGTGAGGGGGTGTCTTGGTCGGCTACAACTAGGTGTAGGTGGGGGGGTGTTTGCTGCTAGGGTTTGGGTGGCTGGCAGTTATAAGGGCTTTAGGGTTTCAATGTTGGGGGAAAACTTTGGGTGGGAATTTTTCAAATTCAAACTTTCTCTTTTCTTTTTATTTAAATGGAAGGAAACAAATGATTACTAAGTAAATTTTTAAACAAAAAGGGTTTAAATACCCAATTAATGTTCAAATAAAAGAAGGATGGAAATCATAAATAAATTTCTTTTTAAACAAAATAAAAATAGAGATCATAAACAAAATGCATTTCCTTTTTCACCTTGGCTTGATTTAGGTCATAATTTTAGATCAACCCACGTCATTAATAATCCAAAATGAAACTTAAATTTCTAGGGTTCTAAATTGTTGATTTCTAGTATCCTATTTGTGTTAAGCATGCTTTGTGTATGTTTTAATAAATTATCATGTTTAAGTTCAAACATGCAATATGAAGCCCATATGTGTCTTTGTTTGAAACTATTTCCAATTTTTCTGTTTAGCTGTTGTTTTACTCATGGATGTGTTACGCATGCTTTGTGTATGTTTTAATCAAGTACCGTATTTAAGTTCAAACATGTAATACAAAGCCTATATTTGTCTTTGTTTGAAATTATGGCCAGCTTTCTATTTAGTTGTTGTTCTACTCCTTTCAGGCCGAATCAAAACCCCACACTAATCATAGGTTTGATGATGTCTAAACAAATTGAATCATTCTTAGTTTGATTGGTGAATCATATTCATAAGTGTTGTTGTTTGGTTGTGGTTTTAAAAGTGATTTGCTAAGCCATGGATTAATTAAATCAAATAATAGAATAACTCAAGATTTGGTGATGTATGGCTTCTTAAATGGCGATGTCCCCCAAATGTTGCTCACATATTTTGATGTCCATTGATTCGTTGATTGCGAATGCTATGTATTAATACTTTTCATTAAGACTAGGGAAAAATGTTTCATTAAACAATCCTCTCAAGTTGAAGTCTATATAAAAAATATGGGAGCAAATGTGGTTTTTTTTGGGGGAGGGTTGGGGAAGGGGAGAAGGTTGTTGCTTCTTGGTTGGGTGACACAGAGGATAATGTTCTTTTCCACATTTCTCTCCTACAAAAATACTTGAAATTACAAGAGTTATAACAATATATGTGTTTGGTGTTGTAAGTGGTGAACTTGGACATTTATCTTTGGTGAAATTGGACATTTGTTTTAGTAGACTTATCCATTTTCTCTGGTGAACTTTTGCATAGATTTTGGTGAGCTAGTAAATATATTTTGGTGAATTTGTATATATATTCTGGTGGGCTTATACACATATTTTGGTTAACTTGTAAATATATTCGGGGAACTTGTACATATATTTTGGGAAATTATACATGTATTTTAGGGAACTTCTAAATATATATTTGGTAAACCTATACATGTATTGTGGTGAACTTGTATGCACATTTTGGTGAACTTGTAACTATGTCTTTTTGGTCTTGTATGCACATTTTGGTGAACTTGTAACTATGTCTTTTTGGTAAACTTGTACATATATTTTGGAGAATTTATATACAGATTTTGGTAAACTTGTACATATATTTTGGTAAACTTGTAGTATATATTGTTGAACTTCTACATATGTTACGGTGAATTTATACATGTATTTTGGTGAACTTATAAATGTATTTTAGTGAACTGGCAAATATATTTTGGTGAACTTATGCATGTATTTTGTTGAACTTGTAAATAGATTTTGGTGACCTTGTACATATGTTTTGATGAAGTTGTACATATATTTTGGTATCCTTGAAAATGTACTTTGGTGACTCATAGAAATGTTTTGGTCAACTTAAACGCGTATTTTGGTAAACTTGTAAATATATTTTGGTGAACGTGTACATATATTTTGGCGATTTTACATATGTTTTGGTGAAGTTATGTATTTTTGTGAACTTACCATGTATTTTGGGTCAACCTATATATATATATATATATACACACACATATACATACATACATATATATATATATATACATATATATATACACACACACACACATATACATGTACATATACATATACATATATGTATATGTATATATAGAGACACACATAAATGTATGAAGCTAAACATATTATGGAAAGTAACATGACTTTTTTTGGGTAATGTGATTTGTCATGCTTAAGAGTTCAAAATGATGTTCACCTGACTCATCCTAATCAAGTTGTCATGATAGACAAAGAAAACGTTGATGAAATATTTGGGCTCAATCAAAATTAGGCAAGGTTATGTCTACATTTGTGAGTGGCTTTTAGTGAGCTTGTCAAGCAATATGCGCTAGTATTGCCCATGCAAGTTTTTATGTGTTCGTTTTGTATGAAGTGCATTCATAAAGAATTTCATTGTCATACTTCAAAGTTGGGTTATAGTTAGGCTGAACTTTGGGAACAAGTATTACTAGGAATAAGTGTGCCCTTTGTATTTGTCTTTTTTGTTAGATATTAAATAAGCATGTTAGTGTATAGGCTATAAAGTTGCATAATTTTCTGCCCGATTTAAGGAGGGTAGGGCACAATTTTTCTGATATGAAAATGTCAATACGCTGAGGATTTCTCCAGCAATACAAAGCACATGATCCTTATTTATTAGGATATAGAGAGCAGATATTCCTATTAAAAAAATAAGGATATAGAGACCAGAGATGGCAACGAACTATGCATAGCATGGTTGGATGGCCTCGCTGCCCTCTACTTAATTTGCTGTGGAAGCATAGTGCAAAGATTTCTTAACGTCCTATGCTACCTAGAGTAAAGATTGTCGAGTAATTTTTTTAGGTACATTGCAGAACACCCTGCCCCCCAAAACCCCCCCTCTTCTGCACATGTTACCTCTAGCTTTCTATTTTATTAAGAAAGGAAGATAAATTAGAAGAATATGGAATAACTGTGAAATTGGGTGATGTTACCTATTCCTAATACGTGTCAATGATGGCACTTTCGACTTCTTGGAAAAATATAAATTGGTTTCGCACGGCGTTAATTAGTTTAAGTACATCTCTAGTTACTCCAATAATGATGTGTATGTGGATGTTTAACGTCATGTACAGTTCTTGCTTCTTAAAGATTGTCACTCTATTGATAGTAACGGTCAATTTACTTTATGAATTTTATCGATACAATTTAATCGAAGAATCTTATTGTTCTCTCTTCAAATTTGGCCAATATAATTATTTTTCAAAATGCAGATTAATTAATACATTCAAATTCATGATTTTCACTATTCAAGTAATGTCAATGTATTTAGTACATTGTGGAGGTTTTGAAAGGATGCCTCAAAGGAGGATTGCAGTAATCAAATACTAGGATCATTATTGCATTCTAATTCGACAAAGGCGGAAAATAATTGTATTAGGTGATAAACTTGTTTAATATCTATTTATTTCTAAATACATCACCAAAATATTTCAGTGATATTATGACTTTTTTTATAATCATTTTTAAATATTCTTTAAATCATATGAATACTCTATTATTCTTTATATTTTATAGGCATATCTGTTAGAATATTATACTGCTTAGGCACGTGAAGCATCACGTACAATTGCTCTTAGGATGGTGCATCATAATATTTTTTTTCCCTTTATACTGATTGCTACCAAGTGAGGGCTTACATGTATATGGTTCTTTTTTCACCTATGCTCTAAGATATGTTGTTTTCATGCTCATCTTATGTACTAAATTTGTGCGCATTAGTTTAACTGCGGAGAATATCCTTCTTCACGTACTGTGTACGTGTACGCAAGCTCTTATAGGAAAAATTAATGACGACCATGTTTCATACAATTGTAATCCTCTTAATTTGTAAAAGTCAAATTAATGCAAGAAAAATATTTATTAAATGATGTACACCAGTAAATGACTCAAAATTTACCAACATATATGTACAGATTCACCAAGTGCATAACCCCAATTTGTCGGAAAAAATGGTGGTGGTCGGGGCTAATCATGAGGAAAGGAAAAAAATGACAAGTTTGTTTTTTGATGCATGACACGCCATGATGGTGTAGTAGCATTGCAGCAACTAGACATTAGCAGGACTAGTTGGGGCCTTGCTGTTTTTACTTGATGATTGGGGAGGGTTGTGATAGATGTAAGCTTGAGGTTGGGTTTCACTGAGAGGAGAGAAAGTGTGGAATAGAATGGGTGACAAGTGATCTGTAACCCTATTAATTGGAAAATTCAAATCAATGCATAGAAAAGATGCATTAAATTAGGAACATCAATAGCTGAATCAAAATTCACCTCACTGAATTCTCGTATTCACCAAAAAAGTAGTGGTGGTCGGAATTAACTAAGCGTGTGTATGTGTGAGGAAGCTCGATGGAGTGAGTTATATAACTGCAATCTTCTTAATGGCAAAGTTTAAATTAATGCATGAAAAATAAAGTACACAAACGTCTGAATCAAAATTAACCACACTCAATTTTAATATTCACCAAAAAAGGTGATGATTTGAGTTAACTAATCATGAGGGAATGAGAAAATCCAGTACTGTTTTATACCGAGAATGGAATATATGAGATTTAATCAAACAATTATAGATACATTGGTCATATATGATTATGGAATTCGCTTTATCATACACATCAAATATGCTCAAGCTACTATGGAGAACAAGGCAAATGAGATCTTACAATAATTGATTCCATGCGCATATGATCCAAATCAATTAAGAAAATCAAGCAGGGAAAAATGAATCTGAAAAGAAAGCGCACTTGTCACTAGAGTAAGGGTAAATAGCTAGGCTTTTCTATAAGAAAACCTAATTTTAAAACACAAACCCACTCCTGAAAGAACTTTGGCCATTACATCAGACGACTAGATCATAAGCCCTTGTAGCTTAATTCTCATTGGCCTTTTGCATCTTCAATATGTGCTTCCTCAAACTCGATCTTCTAGCAAATTTCCAGTCGGGTTGTTGCCTAGTTATGAAAACTCTCAAACAACATTGTTTCCAAATATTTATATCATATGATTAACATGTACTTAAAATAGCTACCTCATATGTTTGAAAATGACCAAATTAGAACTCATTTATTACGAAGTGTAGCTAAAATTATGCACGTTAGAAGACAAAATAGAACAGTTGTTCAAGAAAAACATTGATTACCTGAAAACCATAGCATATAATCCTTCCACTAGAATTAGAGGATAGGAAAGAACGATGATTATACCTAATACCAATTTATCATTAAGCATCAACTCATAGTTCTTATGGCATTTAGAAATGATGTCATTGGGATTCTTTGCCTCCTTGACAAAAACAATAGGGGCTATCCCTGAATGGCGTTATTCTATTCAATCCCCAAAAACTATCATTTAGATTGGTTCCACATTATAAACAGTGCCACAAGTAATATCCCCCACTTCTCCAACAGTCCCTGAAATACAAATCCTAGGGAAGGTGGTGTCTTCTACCACAACAATTCGTGGACAAACTCTTGTTAGGTTGATACCCAAAAGCTCAGCCCAAGGGTAATACACTATAAATTAGATTTGTAATTTCATTAAAATCAACCCAGAGCACCTTAATTACAAGCAAAGAAGTACACACACTTCTCAACCTCACGTCCAATATCGCATCAGTGAATTGAATCAGGTTACATGTATTTACAGAAAATATTTTAGAGGCATATTTAAAAATTGAAAATTAAAGTACTTAACTCTTTATAGACAAGCTAATGGTTCCAAAAGCATTAACATTTAACATTAAAAATCAATGCAACACCTTAAACCATGCAAGTACCGTATGCCTATTGAATTTAATACTTGGCCATCCGTTCAAATCACGGATATATATTCCATATCTACTCAAATCACCCATCTCATTTGAGAAGTGTTTCTGTATATATTATTAGATACATGATCCTACAAGAACACTACCAAAGTATATAAAAACAACAAGCAACATTTTGAATCTCACACAAATGAAAAAATATAAAAAATATAATGCTAATGCAAGAGAAAAAAAATAAGGAGTCTCACAACTGTGGACACCATAAATCAAATTTATCAAATTAACAGAACAATAAGGATCTTGGAATTACAAGAAAGATAGTGAATGCACCACAAAAACCTCATGTCACTATTAGGATGTATAGATTACCTTTAGTCCTATTGCTGAAATGTCAAATCCCAAATGGCAGAATGAGCAGTCTGAATGAGTAGTGTGTAATGCCCTCTTGACAAGTACATTCTCACACCAATGCTCTTTAAGATTTCATCTTCTTGTTTTCAGCTACGCAACATTACTATAAAATATGAAAGATATAGGACAAAGGTCTTAACATTCCTATAACATAATTGTTATGCTTCTGAATATGTATACTATGAACTCCAGTGGATAATGATTATATGATGTGAATTAGTAGCTCATACAAGCAGAATCCACAACTCACTATTTCTGAAATAAATTTATTTTGGAAATAGAACGCACTACTAAGAAACCCCAGTTAAACATTTGTTTTGCTTTCATTGAAATGCAAAACATGGTGAAGCTATATGCATCAATCCGAATAAATTCTTCTTACACGCTAATAGGTCAAGTAGGGAGGATGAACAAAATTAAACCTGATACTTCCAGTACTATGCATAAACAGTCTAATGGAACAACTACGAAGCATCCCACAGGAATTATAAATTGCATATAGCCCATTGACAATTCAGTAGGCAACATAGAAATGGATATAAGATTAGTAAAGACAGGAATAAAATCACTTGAAGATTGGAGGCAATTGAATAAATTTAAAAAGGCAGTTGAATTCATTTGCAAATGTTCTACAATGATCATCATTTACTAATTCTATAAATAATTGTAGCATCAACAACCTCAGGAACAAGACCCAAGACACCACACACAGATAAAGAGAAATTAGATTTGATTGCTTGATAATATGGTCCAATGTAGCTATTCCTTTGACATTTTTCTTGTTAAATAAGCGGAGTACTACAAGTTGAAGTACAAAATGACTCATATGAATTAAGTTCACCATATCTAAGATCAAAATTCACCATCCCAAGCACTAAAATTCACCCAAGAGAAATCTCAAGTTCACCTGAAAACAAAGCTTCTCTAGGGCTTAAAGAATGTGTGAGGAAAGAAAATATGCGAAAAGAGGCCCCAAACACATGAAGAAAAAACTAGGCAACTCTAGTAACTAAGTCGACATTATAACTAGGATCTAGGGTGTAAATCATAGTATTTGTTTTCAATGATTAGAGGTACCACTCTTATCATAATATACGAGTTAGTTTAGGATTACAACATCATCACATAGTTGGCACTTGAAGAGGGAAGATTAAGTTCCAGAATGCACATGTGGGTTCTTATAGATAGTGTGCATAGGACTTCTATTTACGAATAAGAATTTACTTAACATATAGAGCAGTTTGATTTGTATTCTTTTACCATCCATGGCTTCCCCTACTATATTTTTTAGTTTTCATGGTGTGAAGCTTCTCTTCATCTCCAAAAAAAAGGAGAGGGCCTGCATTTAAATGAAATTAATAACTCAAAAAATTGAGTACACCAAATACCAACAATCAAGCACAGATCTCAGAGAAAAACAAACAGTGACATATCACACAATAAGATAAAAAAATACTAAAACAATAGTTGATAAAAAAGTGAATTGATCCTAAATATCAACCACTGAACTTCAAAAGCATAAAATTTTCAATAAGAAGGGCTTGATGATAAGTAGA
>JAKOGI010003575.1:0-20000 GCA_029747015.1 Carnegiea gigantea | reverse complement strand
TTTATTTCAATTGAAATCTTTCTATTATCAGCTCAATCATTCCAATGTGATCTATTTTGTTTCAATTTGTTGTCTTTCAGGTTCAATAACCCTAACTAATTTATTTTTTAGATCATCTTGGTTTAACTTGCCTTATATTGAATCATTGGAATTGTAAAAGCCTTTTAATTTATCAATTTCCATTAAAGTTATACATTATGTCAGTGAACATGGTTTACTAACTACATTTATCTATAATTACATTTCTTAAACAGAAATAGGGCCTAGTCTATCGTTTCCATTGTGTATAAGTATTATCAAATGAAATATCATTTTAAAGACTTCAGGTACGTCGATTGCCTGTATCTTTAGAAATCAGAGTGTATTCATCAATGTTATTATGTTTTAGAAACTACATTAATGAATCAGTTTACACAGCGATTTATTAGTTAATTAGTGACCTCGTCAGCTATCATCTATAGGGCATACACCCTTCAGTTACCCGCACGGCTTCAGGCTAAGTCCCCGATCAGCTTGACAGGTGTACACTTATCCGTAGATCGTAACAGTATCAAGGGGTTCACTATCAGATAATAACTAGTAATGCAGTTTTACATTCATCTCATTCACTATTTTAACTTAAAATGAATTGCAAAGCGGGCCCAATCAGTATTTCAATGATCATTTAATAATTCAGGAATGCATGTACTGAGCTTTGGCTCACAGGTCGAAATATTTTTCATATTTTGTTTTAGGCAAATGCTCAGAGAATTGCCCTCATGCTAGCAAAGCAGCGGAAGAGAATAAGTTGAGCAAGGAAATCTATATGAATCAGCGGTGATACAGTATATGCATACTTTAAAGCTGTATTTTGAATTCTTCGGTGTATGAGGATGTAGATTACATGGTGAATTATCTTACTATGGTTTATAAACTTTACATTGGTTAACACTGATTGTGAATGGATGATCATGTGTGAATGTGTATGGTTGAGGTTATGCTTAACTATGTTATTCCAGGACACATACTTCAAGCCTTGTCCTTTGGGACGGCGGTAACACCCCTATCATTGGATTTATCAGATTACAATTGAGTGATTTATTAAGGAGAATATAAACAGTGAAACATGTTTAATTTGGGGCGTTACAGATTTGGTATCAGAGTCAGGTTGAGATTTTCTTTATGGGATATAGAGTATGGAGTTAAGATACTGAGAAATTGGTTAGTGAGGACTAAGGATTATTATGATATCCTTGGAGATTTGTGGCACTGGTAATGTCTACTTATGTCATACATATTCTACTCGTATATTTTTCTTTATCAAATGGATCCATATAAAGTACATATAGTTTGATTTTGAGCATTAGATTCGAGGGTGATTTTGAACAACAAGTTAAAGGTGTTCCAATGCATTTAGGTCTGTATGGCCATATGAGCCACCCATCTAAATGGTATATCATCCTTTTAGCTGGAATTGTTTATTTTTGGGATGTAAACCCTTGTACTCTGAGCGTATAGCCCGTAGAGTTGTAGTCTCCGGTGTGTAGCCATTGAGCTTGATTTGATATCCTTTTATACTTTTATTCAATGCAGGGGATGTGATGTAAGGCTTTAAGCCTGAAAAATGGCCAGTTTACAGGCGAAACTCTGTTCGTTTCGCCCCAAAAAGTTCAGAATCACTAACAATCCTAGCCCTAGGGTTGGAGCTTGTTACAAATGTATCCTATGAAAGGCCCTTGACTCATTTTGAGGTTAAATGCATAAAGAAAACCAAGTCTGGGTAGAATACATAAGTTCAATCAACTTGGCAGTTTTGATCAGTGCACAAGGACCGATCTTGAAGTAGCTTTTGTCCAGGATCAGCATGATTTACGCAAGGTTTCCTATCCTGAATTTAAGGTTAGGGAGATATCTTTCATATGAAACAAGTTTCAAGTGGATTAGAGGTCATCTGGTCATTCAAAACTATTAGACAAGTCAAAGTCTGCAAAGTTGGCAGAATCCTAATGCATAAGGTCTGAGTTTAGTCCACTTGTATCCTATACATTCCATCAGATAGAGATGTTTTAGTTAGTCTATATCAAAGTTTAGAAAGTAAGCTTTCTAATGACCTATATTGCAGCACATTTGGAGACTAGTGGTTAATGAAATTTAGCCTAGAAGTCTGATGGTACAAACTGTTTAAGTCAGTAGGTACATATAACTTTGAGCGTATATTTCCTCATATTATGGGTGTCATTTTGTGCATTTCTTAGATCCAAGTGGTAACTACTTCAATATGCTTTCATGATTGCTAATATATTTTATTCTGTAACCCAAGAATTTCATCTAAGCGAGCTATATGGGGGTTCTTGATGTAGTATCCCCTGAATTGTAGGATTTTGGAGAGGCTTATTATGTTATACATAAGTTTGAAACCATTAACTACCGACTATTCCATAGAAGAGAAACCAAGGACACTTTTGAGTGACATTTTGCTTCAATCCATTACAATTCAAGATGTGCTTAAATTGCCCAAACTCTTACAAGCAGTCTATTGACTCCACCTCCATTTGTGAAGTAGGTATTACTCTTGTTGGGTTACCATACTATTTACCTTTGTCTTTGTTGGGTTATCAACATCAACTGTCAGGATATTCCTCACTTTGACCAGGGTCTTCGTCCTTTTGTCTTCATGGCATCTTCCCATCTAGTTGCATCACCATTCATTCTCATGCCACATCTTCATCAGTCTTGGTCACTTTTTCCTGCTTTTAAGAGTACAATTGCTACTAGTAGCTGGTTTATGATTGGGTTGCTCCCATGTCAATAGACGATACTTTTGTTGCATGCTTATATAGAAGGTAGATATTAACTACGCTTTGTATGGGGGTTGATTATTATCAAACTTGTGGAATCCATTGCTAAGGGAACACGATGTGTCTACCCTTGTTGGCTGATTCAACCTCAGTTGGCTATTGAAGATCACTTTCACAAAGCTTAAGTTGGACAATTAAAATCTTTACCATGCATTTGGATTACGTCTGTGAGAAATTTTGATGGGTTACTGCCCCTTGGAAAAATGCCTTCAGCTGATTCAGACTAAAGAACTCTAGAGTGGAAAGTATGACCCAGTGGAACCTAAAGAATCAATTCGAGAAATGGAGAAAATCTTCACTATAGTAGAGGTTTCAGAGGATAATAGGTGAACATTGAAACATTTTATCTAACGGGTGAAACCGATATTTGGTGGAACACTTTTACGAATAGGCTCTTAGGGCATGACTTCATTTGGAGCCGATTTGTAAAAGAACCAATTACACCGCTCCAGATTGCTAAGTGGGAACTAACAAATGCACGTGGTGTGGTAGCCCAGAGCACCTCATCGCTGCTTGCTCCCAAAGACTGAAGGCTGTAGACAAGAGCTCCCCACCTCCAAGGCCTGCAGCTGTAGGAAGGTCGTAGGTGTTGAGCAAGAAGAATACTGCCACCTCTGGTGCAGTAGTTATTGGAACTCTCCTTTAATTTTGAAACCATTTTGTGTATTGATTGATTCAGTTGCCACTCATTCATTTATATTCACACGAGCTGTCATGTAAGTAAATCTTAAGAATAAGAAGGCAGAAACCAATTATGGAATCAAGTTATCCAACGACTCTAGAATTGAGTGTTCTACATCTCATAAATTTGTTTCAATTACTATTGGTGAGATAGTTTCCCATGAAGTTCTAATTCAATTTGACTCGTCAGACTTTGATATCATTTTCAAAATGATCTGATTGTGTACTTATGGGGTCAAGATAGGTTGTGATGACCCTAAGGTTATTTCAAGAGATAAACAAGGGAGACAAATATATTTTATGGTCAAAGAAAGGAAAAACCTTGTCCTTTAAATTCTGTTATGAAAACAAGTGAGCTCTTATGTCAAGGATATATTTTGTATTGGTGTTATGCTAGTAACATTCAACCGAAGAAAGAAAAAGCAAAAGATATCCCTATAATTAGTGGATTCAGAGATGTTTTCCTGAAGAATTACCAGGAGCACTCCGCAAAGAGAAATTGATTATGAGATTGAATTAATCTCTTACGCTCAACCTATCTCTCACGCCCCATATTGTATAACTCCAACAGAGCTTAGAAAACTGAAGATTCAGTTACATGAGCTATTAAAGAAAGTATTTATTAGACCATCCAAATGTTCCTCAATGGGATGATTTCAAGGACCATGTTTGGGTTACTATGAATTCACCGTGATGTCTTTTGGCCTAATTAATGGCCCTGCGGCCTTTGTGGATCATATGAATAGAGTTTCAGACCATATCTAGACAAGTTATGGTGGTGTTCATAAAAGATATCTTAAAATACTTCAAGGATAATGATGAGCATATTGTTCATTTGAGGACAGTGTTATAGACCTTGAAGGAACATCAATTACATAGCAGATACAAGAAGCATGAGTATTGTTGGAAGCAATGGTATTTTTAGAACATATGGTTTCAAAGGAAGAGCTTAAGGTTGATTTGTTAAATGTGAAAGCAGTTACAAAGTGCTCAAGACCCACAATGCACTGAGATTAGAAACCGTTTGTGTTTAGTAGGGAATTATCGAGTTCAGGAAGGATTTGACGAATATTGTCCTCCCCGACCAATTTGTTGAAGAAAGCTATAAAGTTAGCAAGAAGATTAAACTGGTGGCTTATGCCTCTTAACAACTCAAGCCTTACGAGAAGGATTACCTAACCATGATATGGAGATAGCAGCTATAGTTTTTGCAGTGAAAATTTGAAGACATTACTCATATAGAGTACCATGCAAAATCAATACTGATCATCAAGGCTTGAAGTTTATCTTCTCTCAATAGAAGCTCAGTCGACATGAAACATCAGTTGTGGCAGATCCAATGTCAATCAAGGAAGAGAAATATTGTGGCAGATACCCTGAATAAGAAGGCATAACATACCTTGAACACTATAGTAACTACTTAACTGAATCTCTTGAGAGAACTTGAGGACTTAGACATTCAATTAGTGCCGCACAAGAAGGCGAATATTCAATTGCCGGCACTTACCTTACAGTCCTTCCTAATGGAGGAAATTATAGTGAATCAGGATGATGATCCTGAGCTCCAAAGAATAAAGCAAAACCTTGAGAAAGGGGATTCAATTTCAATGGACTTTGTCATGGGATTCTCTTAGATATAGCGTATGACCGAGATCATAGATTTGAAGCCTGTTATGACAAGCACTTCAAAGAGCCTTTAGAACTAGATTGAACTTTTGCAGTTCTTATTATCTGAAATAGATGGGCAAGTATCTAAAAGTATCAATGGATCCAACCCTTCTAAGTTGGTAGTACTTTATGACATACGACCATCATGTGCATTTGAAGACAGGATGGAACTCCCAGTGGTCCACGTCATGATAGCACCAATAGAAAATCTTACGTGGAACATCAGGACAAAAAGACGGCAGTCATTGATAACAAAATCATCTTTTGGGTCATAAAAATCTTCTTCAACATTCAATAAGGGGACATATCTCAGAAGACTCTTGCAAACATGCTATTGGAACCGACAGAAAAGCTATGTTGATAAAAGAATGAGATTCGTAAAATTTTTGATATATGAGAAGGTTTTTCAGAAAGTTATGCCAACTAAGGATGCAAGTAGGTTGAACTGCAAACTAAATTGAGGCCAAGATCTATTGGACCATATTAGTTAATTGAATGGTTGAATTCCAGAGCTTGCCTCATAACTTAGGCAATACATTTCAGACCCTGATCACGCTGTCACAATCAAAACCATTGCGGTCATTGAGGGTCTTGTGTTTCAAGAACACCCAATTTAGATATTGGATCATAGGATTAAGCAGTTAAGTATCAAGCAGATACCTTAAATCAAATTACTTTGGGCAAATCATACCTCCTCCCTAGAAGCTACTTGGGAAACTGAGCAAGAAGTGAAAGCCAAGTACTCATATTTATTGGAAATCACCTTGCATGATAGTCAAAGTTCATAAGTTTCGAGGGCAAAACTCTTTAAGGAGGGAAGACTGTAATAGCCCGGCCCTAAATCATGTTTATTTATTTAATTAAGCTATGTTATTAATTTTTTACATTTATTTATCTCATTTAATCATTCCAGTTGGGAAATTCATTTCGGGCCCCACATTGCAATTCAAGTTTCATTTACTGTAAGAATTTCGGACGAATCGATAGTAAGCCCCGATAAATATGATAAAGTAATAATTATTTTTCGTAATGTCACAAAAATTTAATTTGTTTTAGCCATGCAAAAATTTGGGCCCAATTCATTAAGTTTGGCCCAATTTATTTGGGCCTAGTCTGCGGCCCAATTCATTTTGGGCTCAAATTTTGGCCCAAAATATTTTGGTTCACTTAAATTAAGTTACTCACTATCATTTGTACCTAATTATGATTAGCAAAAGATATTTCTTTTGGGAAGGATTAATTCTAGCCAAGTGAATATACATATATATATATATGTTAAGCCAAAAAATCATGCATTGTTTTAACAATTATTTTGATTATGTTTTACACATTATTGCATCTAATTTACTTTATTTTTTATATTTTCTAGGTTAGGCATTAATAAAACAAAAAGGAGAAGGCAAGTCGTCGAAGAGCGGATTTTACACGCTTGGCTGTAAAGACGGTCCAAAAATAATAATTATGAAAAAAATTATTTCCACAATTATTTAGTTTGGGCTAGGGTTTCAAGAGTTGGGAAAAAGGTAGAAGTCTTGAAGGAGAAGAAATCTAAAGAAGAGATGAAAGAAACCCTAGCTTACTAACCCTAATCTCCCTCACTTGTCATGCATAAAAAGCCACGGCATTCCCCTCTCTTCGACAACATCACAGGCCACGACACCTCCATCACAACCCCACGCATCACCATCATCATCTTCTTAATCACCATCATAACTCACGGCAGCCTCATCCCATTGTCACGACTGCCATCTTCCCTCTCCATCACCTCCCATCTCACGCTTGCCCTCTCACAGCCACCATCACTTCTTCATCTCCTCACCCCTCGTCGCTAAGATCATCATCCATCACCATCAATTTCCCCCTTCAACATCTCTACGCAGCCACCTCCTTCATCACTATCCATCAACCCATCATCTTCATCTCATCATCTTCTCATCATCTCTTGATCACCATCATCATCCTCGCATCGTCATCATAATTAGCCCACGCCATAAAGCCCCACGGCCTCCACATTCATCAAGTATCCCTTCTATTAGTTTTTTTCTTTTTTTTGTGTTATTATTTTAATTTATTTTAGTTGTTTAGTTTATTGTTAAACATAGATTATTTCGATGAATTTTATGATTTAATTTTTAATATGAGTGAGTAATTCCTTTTTACTTAGTATAATCTTCTTGAAGCCATGCTAAATTTACTATTTTGAAACAAGTTTTATGCTTTATTGCCTAGTTGATTCATATTCATGATTCTATAGTGATTAGCATTTATCGTTTATGATATTCGTATTAAATTAATTAGAATGCATGCTAGTTAGTTTAATACAATTTCGATTGATAGTTTAGAAGACTATAATACGTAAAAGTTATAGTCTTTTATGCTTAGGTATCACCTTAATTAATTATGGATGGCTCAAACCCATCTCTTTTAATTAGGTAATCGCTTTAGATCTTTGTTAAATCGATTTGCTGGTAAATTAGTTACAAAGTGTTAAATAATATTTTTCTAATTCTTAATACTCTAGTTTGATTAAATTCTTGTGCTGGTGTGAGGGTTATCAAAATTAATAGGGTTTTATATTAGGGTTGGACATAATTAAACTAGAATCTAAGGAAAAACGGGGAAGAATAGCTGGTGGATGTCTTCTACAGTTTAACTCATGAATGAAATTAACTTGTGTGTTAATGATAAATATTAATTTACATGGTGGATTGAGATTATACTAAGTATCCTTCATAAATTTGATATGTTTTGTTCATTATTTGTTGCTTAGAGTTAATTTAATTAGTTTGTTCTATTTTTATTAGCTTCAATATAATTTCAATCGAACCCCCCCAAACGTATAGCCTTTTAGGAGTGTCTAGGTAATTTTAGATAGTTTAGATTTTGATTTTTGGAGTGGTTATAATTTTAGATTGATTTATATTCAATTCTAGTATTTAATTACTAGTTTGTTAGAAATTAGACTAAAAATAGTTATTTTTGTTCTTTTTTGATTTTTATCAGTTCCTAGGGTTTATGTAGTGTCCTAGTCTGCTCATATTTAATTTCGTAATTTTTGAAAGTTATTTGATAATTTTTCAGAATTATTTTGTGAAATTGATATGTGCCGGTTTTTAGGTTATTAATTCTGAAAATTTCGATTTTATTTGTTAAATCACGATTATTAGGTATTTTTAAGTCCAAAAAATTGTGTCGTAGAATTAGGGTAATTTTCTTGATTTTTTCATATTTATATTTATGTAGATTATTTTATTTCTAATTTCAGATTTAATATTCTGCATTGATATTCTATGGTAATTTTCTGATTTGATTTTTTTGAAATTATTTGGATACAATTGAGGAGTTATAAGCTCATATACCTGAAGAATAATATTTTAGGTTACTATTTGACATTTTTAATATTAATTTTCTGATTATTATTTGCTGTTCTGATTTTTAATTAGAATTTCAGTTACTATTCTATTTTTATTTTTCTAGATTATTTAGGAAAGCTTTTTACTGTTTTCTTTCCATAATATAATCCAAAATATTCAGGAGCATCATTGGGTGTTATTTCCAGATTTTTTATTCATTAGATTTTAATTATTTTTGAATTATTAAGATTAGATTTAATAAATTAGATCAACAAGATCATTTAGGATTAAGCTAGCCTTTTTAAAACAATCTTTCCTCGTGGATCGATCTCTACTTCCCTATGATATAAAATATATTTAATAACCGAAGTAGTGGTTAAATTTGTAACTCTCGACAAGCTTCACAAATTTTGACGCCGTTGCCGGGGAAAGAAAATTAAATTGCTAGTTTACTTCTATTTAATTTTGCTACTTTTATTTGTTTTATTATAACTCTAGTTTTTTGATTTTATTCTCTTTAGATTTCAAGGAGTGTATGAAATTAAGGAGTGGTAAGGGAATTGGACAAGACAAGGAACAAGCATTGAAAGCTGAAAACAAAGAGAGTCATCCTAACCTAGTAAGTCTTAGGGCTAAAGAGGTAAGCATGTCTACTCTTCGAGAACTTGCTGCTCCTAACTTAGAAACACAACCAATGTCCATTACTTATGCTGTTTTAGATAAGCCTTTGAAATTAAACTCAGGATTTATTAATTTATTACCTAAGTTTAATGGATTGGCTGGAGAAGACCCCTATAGGCATATTAGTGAATTCCTCATTACCTGCTCTGCTGTGATGCCTGAAGGAATTCCTGAGGACCAAATTAGACTAAGGGCCTTTCCCTTTTCTTTGCTTGGTAATGTTAAGGACCGGTTATATTATATGCCTGCTGGATCTTTTTCTACATGGACTGAATTACATAAATCGTTTCTAGAAAAGTTTTTTCCTGCACCCAATATTGGATCTATTAGGAAAGAAATATGTGGAATCAAACAAATGAATGGGGAAACCTTTAGTGAGTGTTGGGAAAGATTTAATAAATTGTGTGCTAGTTGTTTCCAACATCAAATAACTGAACAACTATTGATTCAATATTTTTATGAGGGCTTACTTCCTATGGACCGCAATATGGTTGATGCTGCTAGTGGGGGGCTCTAGTTAATAAAACCCCAGCTGATGCTAGAAATCGATTTAATTTAATGGCCCAAAATCCTCAGCAATTTGGTACTAGGACTTATAAGTTAAAAGGGTAAATAAGATAGGTTCTCGTTCATCTCTAGAAAATCAGTTATCTCACATTACTACTATGTTAAATTAGGTTGTTACTGGGAGTATTCAAAAAGCAGTAATATGTGGCATTTGTTGTCTAGAGGGGCATCCTACTGATGCATGTCCTACTCTACAAGAAGGTAATGTTAATGCTCTTTATTCTAACCAAAATCAAAGGAGGTATGATTCCTATTCGAATGTTTATAATGAAGGATGGAGAGACCACCCTAACCTTAGGTACGGTCCTAAGCCTAATCCACCTAGTTTTGATCAACCCTCTAGTCAACCTTCTAGTCAAGATAGGACCAATTTCCTCATAGAACAAGTCCTTAAGAAAATGGATGATAGGTTCCAAAGTATGGAAACCACTCTTAAGCAAGTTCAAGAGAGACAAACAGCGACTGATACCATAGTTAGCAACTTGCAGGCTCAATTGCAAAATAGGTTGCCATCTCAACCTTATCCTAACCCCAAGGAGAATGTTAGCATCATAACACTTAGAAGCAGGAAAGAGTTAAAGGAACCTATGAAGAAGAAAGAAGTGGAACCTGAGTTAGAAGTGAAAGGGGCTGAACCAGAATTAGATACAGAGTCTAATCAAGCTTCTAAGGAATTAGGAGAAACGAAAAGAGAACCTTACAAGCCAATTCCACCTTTCCCTAGTAAATTTAGGACCCCTGCATCAAAGGCAAATGAGGCTAACCAAGAGATTTTAGAAACTCTTAGGAAGATAGAAATTAATATACATCTCCTTGATGCCATTAAACAGGTGCCTCGTTATGCTAAGTTCTTAAAAGAATTATGCACTACCAAGAGGAAGCTCATCGGTAATGAGAAGATAAGTGTGGGAGAAAATGTGTCTGCTGTTTTTCAAAGAAAACTTCCCCCTAAGTGTCAAGAGCCTAGAGTATTTTCTGTTCCTTGCAAAATAGGAAACCTTTGCTTTGATAAAGCTATGCTTGATTTAGGTGCCTCTATTAATATTATGCCTAGATCTGTTTATGACAAACTGAACATAGGAAAATTAAAGAAAACTGGCATAGTGATTCAATTAGCTGATAGGAGCAACACTTATCCTGATGGAGTGTTAGAGGATGTTTTGGTTCAAGTAAATAAACTAGTGTTTCCTGCTGACTTTTATGTAATGAACATGGGTGAAGCATGTCATGATATTCCCATCTTGCTTGGCAAGCCCTTTTTGAAAACTACTAGGACTAAAATAGACGTGCACGAAGGGGCACTAACCATGGAATTCAATGGTGAGGTTTTAAAGTTTAATATTTTTGGTGCCATGAGATTTCCTTCTGATGTTAACTACCTATATACACTTGATGTTTTTGATGAGTTATCTCAAGATGTCTATGACTTGTCCCATGATAATGAACTGTTTACTATGCTTAGTAAGAGTCTTGATCATACTGAGTCTCAGAAAATGCCATATCAAGTTAATGATAACTTAGATGATATGATAAGGTCTTTGTTTCACTTGCAAGAGCATGATGGGCCTAACAAACTTGAACTGCCTGAAAAGCATGCTAAGTGAGTTCCCTCGAGCATCTCACCCCCTAAATTGGAATTGAAACCATTACATGAAAATTTGAAATATGCTTATTTAGGGGACAATGAGACTTTGCCTGTAATCATCTCTAGCGCACTCACTTTGGATCAGGAGGAAAAACTTATTAAAGTGCTTAGAGAACATAGCGAAGCCATAGGGTGGACTTTAGTAGACCTCAAAGGCCTTAGCCCTACCTTGTGCTCACATACTATTACCTTAGAAAAAGATGCTAAGCCTAAGAGGGACCCTCAGAGGAGACTTAATCCACCTATAATGGAGGTAGTCCAAAAAGAGATTCTTAAGTGGTTAGATGCTGGGGTGATCTACCCCATTGCTGACTCTGAGTGGGTTTCCTTATTCGTGTGGTTCCTAAAAAGGGGGGGAACAATAGTAGTGCAAAATAATGAAGGAGAGTTGATACCTACTAGAGTCCAGAGTGGTTGGAGAGTGCGTATTGACTATAGAAAGCTTAACAAGGCCACTAAGAAGGGCCATTTCCCATTGCCTTTCATGGACCAAATGTTAGAGAGACTAGCTGGGAGGTCACATTATTGTTTTTTAGATGGCTATTCAGGTTATATTCAGGTCCCTATAGCCCCTGCAGATCAGGAGAAGACTACCTTTACTTGTCCTTTTGGCACTTACACTTTTAGACGTATGCCTTTTAGTTTATGTAATGCACCTGCTGCCTTTCAAAGATGTATGATGAGTATCTTTTCTGATTTTATCACCAAGATTATGGACGTTTTTATGGATGATTTTACTATACATGGTGATTCGTTTGATGAATGCTTGCATCATCTTACTCTTGTGCTTAGATGTTGCATTGAAACCAATTTGATCTTGAATTTTGAAAAGTACCATTTCATGGTTGAGTATGGGGTAGTACTGGGACATGTAGTATCATCAAGGGGATTAGAGGTAGATAGAGCTAAAGTTGATATCATCTCGTCTCTACCCTATCTAAAGTGTGTTAAAGATGTGAGATCATTCTTAGGACATGTGGGGTTCTATAGGAGGTTCATCAAAGATTTTTCTAAGATTGCTTCTCCTTTATGTACCCTGCTTGCAAAGGATGTCTCTTTTAATTTTAATGATGACTGTATGAGGGCTTTTGATCAGTTGAAGTTAACATTAACTTCTCCTCCTATTGTGCGACCCCCAAATTAGGTCTTACCTTTTGAATTAATGTGTGATGCTAATGATAAGCAGTGGGGGCAGTTTTAGGTCAAAGAGTTGGGAAGGTACCTCATGTAATATATTATGCTTCTAGAACTCTTGATCCTGCATAGTGTAACTACACCACTACAGAAAAGGAGATGTATGCTATTATTTTTGCTCTTAAAAAATTCCGTCCTTATTTGTTGGATGTTAAAGTTACTGTTTATTCTGATCACTCTGCTCTCAAACACTTATTGGAAAAGAAAGATTCTAAGCTCAGGTTAATTAGATGGATGTTATTGTTGTAAGAATTTCAACTAGAAATTAGAGATAAGCCTGAAGCTAAGAATTTAGTTACTGACCATCTAAGTAGATTAGAAACAGGGGAGAGTGGTAGCACTTTTACTGATTGTTTTCCTGATGAGACTCTGTATGCTATGACTAGTAGATTGTCTTGGTATGCTGATATTGTAAATTATATAGTCAGCAAAGCTTTTCCCATTGAGTTCATTAGAGCTGAAAGAGAGAAAATAAGAGCTCAATCCAAATATTATGTTTCGGATGAGCCATATCTATGGAAGTTTTGTAGTGATCAGATTATAAGGCGATATGTAGAAGATAGTGAAATTCATTCTATTCTAACCTTCTGTCATTCTTCAGAAAGTGGGGGACATTTTGGACCTAAAAGAGCATCACATAAAGTGCTTGAGTGTGGTTTTTATTGGCCCACTATTTCTAGTGATACTTATGAATTCTGTAAAAGATGTGAAGTGTGCCAAAAGACTGGAAACTTATCATGGAGAAATCAAATGCCTTTATATAATATGTATGTTTGTGAAATTTTTGATATATGGGGCATTGATTTCATGGGATCCTTTCCCCCTTCTTTTGGATATACCTATATTCTTGTGATTGTTGATTATGTATCCAAATGGGTAGAAGCTGTGGCCACTAGGACTGATGATGCTAAGACTATGGTGAAATATGTTAAATCCCTAATTTTGCGTAGATATGGAGTGCCAGGAGCGATCATCAGTGATAGGGAAACTCATTCTTACAATAGAACTTTAGGTGCCTTGTTAGCTAAATATTATATAACTCATAAGGTATCTACTAGTTATCACCCCCAGACCAATGGCCAAGCTGAAATTTCTAATAAAGAGATTAAGGGCATCCTTGAAAAGGTAGTTAAGCCAGATAAGAACGATTGGAATCTTAGGTTAGATGAGGCTCTTTGGGCTTATAAGACTGCATATAAGACTCCTATTGGTATGTCACCTTATAGATTAGTCTTTGGGAAGCCATGTCATCTCCCTGTTAAGATAGAACATAAATAATATTAGGCTGTGAAACAATGCAATCTTGATTATGAGTTAGCAGGGAAAGAGCGTAAATTACAATTGCAGGAACTAGAAGAGATACGCTTACAAGCCTACGACAATTCAGTCATCTACAAGGGTAAGGCCAAAGCATTTCGCGATGCCAAACTTATTACGAAAGAATTTCAGGTAGGTAAGAAAGTGCTATTATTTAATTCCAAACTGAGACTTTTTCCTGGTCAGTTAAACTCTAGATGGCTAGGACCTTTTATGGTAATAAAGACTTATTCACATAGTGCTGTAGAGATCAAATCCTTTCCTACTAACAAGATTTTCAAAGTAAATGGTCACAGGCTAAAACATTTCTATGAAGGAGACCAGGTATGCCTAATAGAAGAGATCCGACTTGAAGATCCATGAGCTTCATGAAGTCGAGCCAACGACTATAAACAAAGGCGCTGGTTGGGAGGCAACCCAACATTTTTAGGGAAGTTTACTTTTGCTTTTGTTTTCATTATTTCTTTTTTTTGGCATGCATTAGGGACAATGCATGAATTAAGTGTGGAGGGTGCATCCTGCATTTAATTTTTGTAGTTTTTATTCTTGAAAAAAAAAAATTTCTTTTCTTATAAATAATGCATGATATGAGTTTATGCTAGGCTTGCTTGTTTAGGGGGGAAAAAAAAATTTTTTTAGCTATTTTGTAGTTTATTCTTTTATAAGTGAAAACTTCTAAGCATGATAGTTATCCTTTAGAGAAGTTTGAGTTGATCCTCATACATTTTTTTAATGAGTAACTCTCTTGATTATCCATCTTATTTAGTCATGTAATATATCCGATTCAGAGGCAATAAAATGACCTGACCCATTTCCTAGACTATTGAATTAGTATAATAACTCATTAAAATTGTGACTTTTCTTGTTTTTTTTTTTTTAGAAACAAAAGGAGAGAAAAAAGACTATTAAAGTCGGGAATGACAAGTACCCCTTTGAGGTATACGCTACTGCATGTTACCCTTTGAGGCAACGCTGCCACTGGAAAGCTTGCTTCCGATACTAGTGAGCCATTGAAATAAATAAAAATAATGATGAAAAATAAAGTGTTTGCTCCAGCACCTCTATTCGGGTGAGTGTCAGATAGGGAGTGTTTAATTTCTAAGACCCTATATGGGCCTCGAATATGTGCGAAAGTGGAGTTTGAGGAAAAAAGAAGAAGAAGAAGAAGAAGAAGAAGAAGAAGAAGAAGAAAAAGCAAAAAGTACAAGGCAAGTTTAGAATCAACGAGTTATTCTACCTAGTTCAATTGTCTTTATAGCCATACCGTACATCAATTTTCTATCATAATTTTTTTTTAGAACTCTTGATCGGTGTATGTATATTTAAAAGAATAGATAATTATTGATCTTGTTATTTCATTAAGGAAATGTTATGAGGCTGATGAATAAACTCTTTGATGGTAGTTGGATGTCTAGCAGTTATTCACTTGTATGAGGAAAAACTAATCACTTTTCAATAAAACTGCTTTTAAAACAAGTTAAGGCCTAGTATGAATATCATAATATGCATGACTTTATAAGAAAGAAAGAGGGTAAGTTTAAGTCGAGTCTAAGATTTCTCTGCACGAGGACGTCCAAAGTCTAAGTGTGGGGAAATTTGTTAAGCCAAAAAATCATGCATTATTTTAACAATTATTTTGATTATATTTTACACATTATTGCATCTAATTTACTTTATTTTTTAGATTTTCCAGGTTAGGCATTAATAAAATAAAAAGGAGAAGATAAGTTGTCGAGGAGCGGATTTTACACACTTGGCTATAAAGACGGTCCAAAAATAATAATTGTGGAAAAAATTATTTTCACAATTATTTAGTTTGGGCTAGGGTTTCAAGAGTTAGGAAAAGGCTAGAAGTCTCAAAGGAGAAGAAATCTAAGAAAGAGATGAAAGAAACCCTAGCTTACTAACCCTAATTCCCCTCACTTGTCATGCATAAAAAGCCACTGCATTCCCCTCTCTTCAACAACATCACAGGCCACGACTCCTCCATCACAACCCCACGTATCACCATCATCATCTTCTTAATCACCATCATAACTCATGGCGGCCTCATCCCATTGTCACGGCTGCCATCTTCCCTATCCATCACCTCCCATCTCACGCTTGCCCTCTCACAGCCACCATCACTTCTTCATCTCCTCACCCCTCATCACTAAGATCATCATCCATCACAATCAATTTTCCCCTTCAACATCTCCACGTAGCCACCTCCTTCATCACAACCCATCAACTCATCATCTTCATCTCATCATCTTCTCATCATCTCTTGATCACCATCATCATCCTCGCATCGTCATCATAATTAGCCCGTGCCATAAAGCCCCACGGCCTCCACATTCATCAAGTATCCCTTCTATTAGTTTTTTTCTTTTTTTTGTATTATTATTGTAATTTATTTTAGTTGTTTAGTTTATTGTTAAACATAGATTATTTGGGTGAATTTTATGATTTAATTTTTAATATGAGTGAGTAATTCCTTTTTACTTAGTATAATCTTCTTGAAGGCATGCTAAATTTACTATTTTGAAACAAGTTTTATGCTTTATTGCCTAGTTGATTCATATTCATGATTCTATAGCGATTAGCATTTATCGTTTATGATATTCGTGTTAAATTAATTAGAATGCATGCTAGTTAGTTTAATACAATTTCGATTGATAGTTTAGAAGACTATAATACATAAAAGTTAGAGTCTTTTATGTTTAGGTATCGCCCTAATTAATCATGGATGGCTCAAACCCATCTCTTTTAATTAGGTAATCGCTTTAGATCTTTGTTAAATCGATTTGCTGGTAAATTAGTTATAAAATGTTAAATGATGTTTTTCTAATTCTTAATGCTCTAGTTTGATGAAATTCTTACGCTGGTGTGAGGGTTATCAAAACTAATAGGGTTTATATTAGGGTTGGACCTAATTGAACTAGAATATAAGGAAAAATGGGGAAGAACCACTGATGGATGTCTTCTACAGTTTAACTCATGAATGAAATTAACTTGTGTATTAATGATAAATATTAATTTGCATGGTGGATTGAGATTATACTAAGTATCCTTCATAAATTTGACAATTTTTGATCATTATTTGTTGCTTAGAGTTAATTTGATTAGTTTGTTCTATTTTTATTAGCTTCAATATAATTTCAATCGACCCCCCCAAAAGTATAGTCTTTTAGGAGTGTCTAGGTAATTTTAGATAGCTTAGATTTTGATTTTTAGAGTGGTTATAATTTTAGATTGATTTATATTCAGTTTTAGTATTTAATTACTGGTTTGTTAGAAATTAGACTAAAAATAGTTATTTTTGTTCTTTTTTGATTTTTATCAGTTCCTAGGGTTTATATAGTGTCCTAGTCTGCCCATATTTAATTTCGTAATTTTTGGAAGTTATTTGATAATTTTTCAGAATTATTTTGTGAAATTGATATGTGCAGGTTTTTAGGTTATTAATTCTGAAAATTTCGATTTTATTTGTTAAATCACGATTATTAGGTATTGTTAAGTCTAGAAAATTGTGTCCTAGAATTAGGGTAATTTTCTTGATTATTTTCGTATTTATATTTATGCAGATTATTTTATTTCTAATTGCAAATTTAATATTCTGCATTGATATTCTGTGCTAATTTTCTGATTTGATTTTTTTGAAATTGTTTGGATGCAATTGAGAAGTTATAAGCTATATACCTGAAGAATAATATTTTAGGTTACTGTTTGACATTTTTAATATTTATTTTCTGATTATTATTTGTTGTTCTGATTTTTAATTAGAATTTCAGTTACTATTTTATTTTTATTTTTCTAGATTGTTTAGGAAAGCTTTTTATTGTTTTCTTTCCAGAATATAATCCAAAATATTCAGAAGCATCATTGGGTGTTATTTCCAGATTTTTTATTCATTAGATTTTAATTATTTTAGAATTATTAAGATTAGATTTAATAAATTGGATTAATAAGATCATTTAGGATTAAGCTAGCCTTTTTAAAACAATCTTTCCTTGTGGATTGATCCCTACTTCCCTATGCCATAAAAAGTATTTAATAATCGAAGTAGTGGTTAAATTTATAGTTCTCGACAAGCTTAACAATATAGATTGAGATCAATTTTGAACCAAGTAAAAACCTAAAACTATCAAGACTTCATTCTTCTTCTTCTTCTTTCTCTTCTTTCTCTCTCTTCCCCTCAACCTCCGTGGCACCACCAGCCCTGGCTGTTGCCGCCACCGCTGTTGGCCAGCCACCGATGGCCACCACCCCATCAACCACCATCCACCACCCAAACATCTCTCACATCAAGCAACATCTCCATCCCTTCCTTTTGATCACTAAGCAAGGTAAAAACCCTACCCTAATCAAGTTTAATTTTGGATTTTTATGTTGGATTTGATTATAGATAATGCTATCTTGATATAAACAAGCATTATTTTGATGTTTGGGTTGTTGATTTGCTTGAAAGCAAGTAATGATTGAAGTTGTTCATTATTATGTAAGTTTAGGTTGTGATGATGGATTTTGATTGTTTTAAATGAGGTTTTATGATCTTTGGTGTTGGTAATGAATATCCAGATATTAATGTTAATTTGGATGAATTAAAGAGTGATTTTAGTAGGGGGTTATATGAAGAAAAGCTTGGAAAAGTGTGCTGATTTAGCTATATACAGACCCAAAATAGGGGTCAATTTGGGAGAAATTTGGTATTAATTGGCCCCTCCAAAATTCATGATTTTTTGTGTAGTGATAGCTTGATGGGTTACATTTCAATAGACTTTGGAATTACTCAATTTTGAGTTGTGTGGACAACGTTATGGCCACTTTACTAAAGACTGTGCAGAACACATTGAAACTGAGAGCAGTTTTGAACAGTGGAATTTACAAAAACCACTGGTATTGATTAGCTCATTGAAAATTTGTGATTTTTAGTGTGTGGATAGATCCATGAGTTAGCTTTCACATGCATTTTGAATCGCCTTAATCCGATTTCTGTGGAAAAAGTGATGGTCATTTTGTTACGACTCCGCAGATTGAACTGAAATTGTGCACGTTTGTGTTCTACCCTAATTTTAGGGACCTTACTATATGAATCATACTTTGTGTCCTAAACAAAAGTTTTAGTGGACATTATGAGCATTTCATATTGGAGTTTCACATCTTATTTGGAGGTCGGGAGTGAAAGATATGGATTTTCTAATGCAGACTATAAAACGATAATATGAGTAAATACAGAAATCGTGGCATTTGAAAATATTTTCAGAAGTTTCCATATAATTATGGGTATTGCAAGGAAACTACAAAGTGTAGTGAGTTCAACAAGTTTGGTTATGTACAGAAGCTTACTTGGGTTGAAAACTGAGTTAAATAAGTATGTTTGGGAAAATTATTTGGGAAAGATTACGAGTGGATACAGTTGGCTACTGAAGAATCAAGGTAAATTTCCCTTAGCCAAAATTATTTAGGAAAGATTTAATATCCCTAAACAAGCCTTCTATTTTTGGAGGATGTGCCTGGGGAAGCTTCCAACAGGCGACAAAATAATGGAATGGAATCAGCAAATCCATAGCAACCTCTGTGCATTGTGGCACGATCACTATGAAACATATGATCACTTCTTTTATCAATGTCATTTCAGCCAAAGTTTACTGCAGAACATACTAACAGCAATGCGTATAACTGGGGTTATCCTGAACCTTGCCCACATTCAAAGACGATGGCAAAAAATCAAAGAAGAACGACTGCACAGAGAGTGTTTTCATTATACATATCAAGCCTCACCTAATGTATATGGAAAAAGAGGAACATGTGCAGGTTTAGGCATAGGAGCATAGCATGGACCATGTCACAAATACAAGCTTATACACCATAGGATGTAGATTGAAATACTTGCAAAATACTTATGGAAACCAAAATGATAGGAAAAACATATTGTCTTTTATCCTAAAGGCTTGACTTATGCTCTTCCTCTAGGATTTGTACAGGTTTTTGACATGTGCAGTATACTCATTCGTTTTTCCCTATATATATATATACACATATATATGTGTGTGTGTGTACATATATATATATATA
>JAKOGI010003574.1:27500-48791 GCA_029747015.1 Carnegiea gigantea | reverse complement strand
ATATATATATATATATATATATATGTAAATACAAGGTGTATGTATAGATGCGTATACCTATATATATATACTTACATATATATGTATATATATATTTTCATTTATATCCAACCTTGGTGTGAAAAATGAACATTTTTGTAGTATACATTTGCCCCTGAAGAGTACAATTTATTAAGTTGTACATGTTTTGGTTTAATTATTTCCATGCTTTAATATTCTGAACGAAAAGTTTTGTATGTTCCTGTATACCTAGCTTTTTTTTTTTTTGTTTAAATCCAACTTTGATGTGAAAAATGAACATGTTCATAATATATGTTTGCCCCATGTGTGTGTGTGTGGGTGATTTAATATATATATATATATATACTATGATAAGATATATATAGATATATATATATATATATATAATATATATATATAATAGTTCAATATATGATGGACTTATATGGATACGGATACGCATACTGATATATATCGATACGTATATATAGTCCATATCTATATATAGATATAGATATGTAAACTTCTATATATATATATATATATATATATATATATATATATAATTATATATATAGATAGAACTTTCATATACACATTACATATATATATTATTCTATATATATATATATTATATACTATATATATAATATATAGTGGGGGGTGTGTGTGTGTTGGTGGTGTACGTGTATAACTTTATATATGTATATACGGTATATATACTTTTATATATAAAAGAGTAGATATGCTTATAAATATATATATATATATAGAATATCTATTATATAATAGATATAATATATAATATATGTATGTATATGTATATTATATGTATATATATTATATATATATATATATTAATATATATATATATATGTGGTGTGGTGTGTGTCGTGTGTGTGTTGTGTGTGGGTCGTGCGCATTAGATATATATATATATATATATATATTGATATATAATATGAGGTATATATATAATTTTATATGTAACATACATATAAATAATCTGTACTTCATATATTATATACGTATATATATATGTTCGCGTATATCCAACTTGTATGAAAAATAAACATTTTTGATATATGTTTGCCCATGAAGAGTGCAATTACTGTGAATGAAGTATGTTTTGTATGTTCTTGTGTATCTGGTTTTTTTTTTTTTTTAATATCCAGGTTTGATATGAAAAATGAACATGTTCGTAGTATACGTTTGTCCATGAAGAGTGCAATTTATTAAGTTGTACATATTCTTGGTTTAAGTATGTGCATGCTTTAACTTTATGAATGAAGTATGTTTTTTTTGTTTGTGTATATCTAACAATTTTTTGTGAGTTGAAGATGTCTACTCGTGGTGGACGTGGGAATAGAAGAGGTCGTGGGAGGGGTACTGGTGGAGATGGGCAGCCCCCTCCTCGAGATTTTTCGGAGGATCAATCAAATGTCCCTGTACATGACCCTCAGTATAGCTTTGCTTATGTCAATCCAAACCAGCCGCAAGGCAGAGGAACCCCTTCTCAACCCCTGGGTATTCAAGCAACAGGTGCTGATTTTTTCAGTACCTATGGGCGGTACATGCCGTTGAATCCGGAATTATTAAGCATGATTTATGCGAGCAACCAATAACTCCTCCCAACTCCGCCACCACAACCACAAAATGTAGACATTGAGAATGCTAGGGAGGAGCACACTGATGTGGATTGGGGGGGGCATCAACAATAGGAACATTAAAAGATGCATTGAGCTAGATGGCGGCTCGTAAGTGTTTCCTTAATTTGTCATTTCAAACAATCCATTATTATACTTTTCATGAGTTCTTTAATAATTTCGTAAATATGTTTTCATATATACATGTACCATGCTATTAAAGGTTTTGGCCACATGAGCATGTATTGCGTACTATTGTTGAATGCTTCAGGAGTAAGTACCCAAGAGCTTGGGCAAGTTGGGGTGAAGTTCCTGCTTCTTAACGGGATCTATGGTTTAATGAATTCAAGGTGAGTGAATGGCTTTTAGACATTGTTTCGACAAAACTTATAGAGTGCGTGGTTGGACATTTTATACAAATGTTGAAAAGAATGGGCTGGTTGTGGCTTGCACAAGCATGATTATGAAATATGTGGGGTAATTAAACCATGTTTGCTGATTGTTGATTCTTTTCGACAGTAAAATACATGGTCTAATTGGCAAATATGTGACCATATAATTAATGCAAGCATAATTGCACTGCTGCCTGGACTTATGCATACTGCTGCCTGGAAATGTAGCCTTCTGCCTGGAAATTCTGCCCGTTTCCAAGTTCTTGGGTTGCTACTGCCTTCTTGTGCAACAAACATACATATGAAACTGCGAGGTTGTTCAATAGGCCAACGCATAAAATTGCTTTGTAGTTGACAGTTTTTAGGTATAAACAATCCAAAACAGCTAGAATATATAGGTGATCTCAAATATTTATGAAGTCTTTCTTCGGGATTAATGTGTACACAAATGATGTGAAACAAGAAAGCAATGTCATTTATTCTTTCCATGCAAAAGTTAAATTTAAATTCCATAAGAAGTTTATGTACAATGTCTGTCTTTGAATTTTTGACTTGTAAGTTGTTTTGTGCAGAAACATTACTACTGGGATCCCAAGCATGAAGCCCAAATACGAAGGAACTTTGAGTTGAGGGGTGCTAAGCAACTAGGAGACTTGTTCGCCAGAGCTCACAACAAAAGGGAGAAGCCATCTTTTGTCTCCCCAAACAGTTACGTAACACTTCAAAAATATTGGGAGACGCCTAAATTTCAAAAATTAAAAATCGCAATAACGACCATGATGGTGATGGCCTGTCTAAGCACACATGCAGTGCACGGCCTATGCTTGCCTGGTGGAGAAGATTGGTAATGTTTGTAACCAATCTTCCACTCTTAGTATGCCCTTCTTAATTATGAAATTCACGTTTATTGTTTTTAAATTTTCATACTTGTAGACTGCCCAAAACAAAGGTGAGGACCTACTAATATTGTACTCTTCTCGGATACCCATCAAAGTCGCGACCCCAAGACGAAAGAAAAGTGGGTGGATGGCAAGTCACAACGGAGAGCGGTAAGCCCTTATATGTTCCTCTCAAAAGGCCAAGCAAGTATAGCGTGTTACCCTTACATGAAAATTGTGGGTTGCTCATGAAGTCATTGATGACATCTGCTATTTATCATTTGGATATCACCTCAATGTACATTTTATTGGGGTCATTCTCATTAGGTGTAGTAGTTATCCAAGTGACTTGGACAGGTGGTTCCAAGTCATAAATTGTCTCCACTTAGTTATGGCTAGAGTGGATGAGAATGATTAAGAATAAGTTCTCATTACATATATATGTATATGTATATGGGTATACACACACACACACACACACACACACACACACACACACACACATACATACATACAGTCATACACACACGCGCGCGCGCACACACACACACACACATACACACACGCACACACATATATATATAGATGCATGATATTCACAGTTGAGGTAGCAGGAGTGCTATTGGTAATCAAGGATTTTAATCATACTTTGGTACACAAATAGAAAACGTTTTAGTACCAATGAGTTCATCCCATGTGAAAATTTTTGACGTAAGATTAAAAAAAAAAAAATTGGAGTTATAAAAAGGATCAAATAAATCTTTATAAAAGTGAGCTATTCTCATACAAGAAAACATGCAAAAAATATATAATTAATGAATAATAGTGACACATTCAAAATACTATTATATTGAGATTTATACTTTTATCTTTATTTAAAATTTTATAGTCATAGTTATAGTGATTGATATGAGTTGTTATCCAGTTTAACTTACAAAGTTTTTACAAATTGTTATCTGAAACTATATTGAAGCTAGTAAGATCATAGCCTAATATTTTAAAACAAAGACCTTCGACATATTAGATTTTAGGTTTAATTCTTCGCTTTTCAATTATGTTATAATTTCATTGCACTATTGTTTATGATTTATCTGAATTAAAAAATAATAATGATAATTTGTAAGGATGAGATGGTAATTTGACATGTACTATATCATATTCTTTTGGCAGCACTGAGAAGCATGGCAGCATATGCATCCTGCTGACAAGCATGCATCTTTCCATCTACTTTGCTCTTATATTTCCATTGCATGGCTTCCTACATGTAATTAATGACATCCAACTAATGATATGTTGTGATTTTCAGGAGGAGCATAGGAAGAGGTGGAAGGAGTATAGGAACTCCCGCCTATCATCTGATGATAGTTCGCAGGGCCCTGCACTTTCAGAGAGGGACATGTGGGTTTAAGCGAACCAAGATTCAAAGGGCCGCATATATGGTTTTGGCTCCAAGGGTTCTAAGTTGAAGAGCATTGCACGACTTTCAGTCTCTACTAGGTCGTCTTCCATCAAAAACTACGACACCCATGAGATAGCAACTCGCTTTAATGAAAGTGTAAGCAACCAACTTGAGAGAGAAAATAGAGAAGCACTTCTCAAGAAAGTGGACTACTCGGCAGATGCAAGGAAAAAAGATAAGAGCAAAATCAAGATGATTTGGAACTTCATTAAGCGTCATGCATTCGGGCCTTCTAACGAGCCACCTCCAAATACTTTGTTATCAGATGATGAGGATGGTGGGGATGGTGCACCTCCAGATGGGGATGATCAGGGTGGTGCCATTGGTGATGCTAATGGTGATGCTTCTTGAACCCCCCTGTGGTGATGGTAGTGGCCAAAGATGCCTCTTGAATCTCCCTCCTAGCTCCCAGAGTCCCAGTGAGTTATTTGTTATGCATGCCTCTTGAACTTTTCCTCTTGAATCTCCCTCCTCCCAGTGATGTGAGTGATTGGTTGCCTCTTGATCTTCTCCCCTTGAATCTCCCTCCTCCTTCTAGTGAGTGATTGGTTGCTTCTTTTGATCTTCTCCCCTCATCTCAGTGACTAATTTGTGATGAAATTGACTGTGGTTTAGGATCGGTTTAGACTTGTAATGTATTTGTTTGTTGGATATGCTTGTGATGCATATGCAGTAGTTACGTTGTACAACAATGATGTTACGAAATTTGCTTTGGTTGGGTGGTGATGAACAATGCAAGCTGTGATTTTTGAGCCTGTGAAGGTTGTATAAGAATATATAGACTTTTAATTTGTCCAAATATAGTTGCTTACTGGTGCAACAATTAGCAAATTACACTGATTTAGATTAGTAATTTATATTGTTAATTTGTAATATTGTAATTTTGGTGGACTTTTTTCTCTTGAACTTCTATGGAAAAAGCGTCGGACTCTCTGTCTCATTTTGTAAATCTGAAAGGTAGTTCGTTAAAAATTCCTCTGTCAATTATGTCTCCCAACTTATATATATGGTTGCAGCTAGCTTGGACCCAAATCAAGGATTGACGGGCTAGTTTTCTGTTGATCCTTGTCAACATTCGTTATTTCTTCCGTCGCAGTGACCGTGAATACTATTGCAACAGGCTAATTTTCCCTTGATTAATCACCGTTGAAAATTCCTACGAATACCAAGGGGAATTGCATATCAAGGAGCCAAATTTCTACGTTTCATATTCCGTCACTATATCTGTCGATCAACCTATTTTCCGTCGATTTATGCCAAAAATCCTGTCAATATGTCTGTCACTTCACTGCTATTTTCTTGTAGTGTGCATGTTGTCTTTTCCAAAAAGACAGAATGCTTGAACTATGATAAATTCTTAGAATGCGGACTTCTTAAATGTGGGAGAGAGGGGGGAGTAGCTCTCTATTTGTAGAGAAACTAGAATTGAGTTTTTTTCCTAATTATCTCCATTAAAGAAGAAATAGCAATTTGTTTTCTGCATCATTTGTACTCATGGCGCTTTACAATTGGCCAAAATATATTTTCATCAAATATTTTAATTTAATAAATCATGATAGTTATTTTGACACCTAAGGGGCTATAATTGACTAGACTAGAATTATTTTTATTTTTTTACATGGTAGAACTTGATTGGTCCAAGAATATTGCCTTCTACAATTATATTACCGAAACCCCTAAAAAATGCTCTAAAAATTCGTTGGACATACATTGGAACTGTGCAGGAGACGAACATACACATCTACGGTGCATGGAAGAAGAAGAAGCCCAATAACTGATTTATGAGGAACCGACAAAACATCATCAAGCCATTTAAATCAAGAAAGCAAAATATACCGAGTCTGTGACTGCCAACTGCCCCATTTGCTATTTCAATTCAAGGTCATACAATGATGGACGGTCCGAATCATCCCCCCTCCCACTCCCCCCCCCCCCCCCCCCCCCCCCCCCCCCCCGCCCCCAAAAAAAAAAGCAAAAAAATAGTGAGGAGTAAGTACACTTAACTTTTTCGTTTTGAATTTCAATACATGGACAACACAAACTTTGAAAGGGATCCACAGCACATCAAACAGCTAAACAGGCCTTTGAGAATTGCTTACATATAAAACCAAGTGAAACCTAACACAGGAACGTCATTTATGGTTAGGTAACGGAGTAATTCACGGCCGAGCCTTTAGCGTGTCTTGTAGTTCCTTGACAAAAACTTCCATAGCAGGAGCAGGCAGAGAGACGGGCACCATAGTCATATTCTGTCCCTTCTTATTCTTAAACGAAATGAAGAAGCTAGCATCCGGCACAGACCCATTATTAGCGGGACCTCCGAAAACGGGCTTGCCCCACCCAAAGTCGACATCTGCAAACCCTAAATGTCTAAGATCCGACACCACGTATGTCAGATGTACCGTGAAGTGCGGCCTATCTTTGGTTACCATAAGATCAGCAATGGACTTCATATATTCCTCATTGACTTCCAACTTGGCCTTCCTTATGAGTTCCAAAATATACCCAATTGGCTTACTAGTAATCTCACCGGCCCTAGCACGAACCACAGGGAAGGCGCACGCGTTCCCATAGTACCCCTTAGGAAGGGCCGGGTAGAACTTGGCTCGGGCATTAACCGCGAAGACCAAGCCAACCTCGTCGTCGGGCTTGTGCCCAAGGGCCTTAATCCTGCAGCGCCACAGGGAGGCGCTGAGGATGTCGAATGTGGAGTAGGGTTTTACGTCCGAAGGGGCGTGGGAGCGGAGGGTGGCGAGCTCGGTTGGGCTGAAGAGGAAGGATTGTTGGACTAGGTCGGGGTGTGTTGGGCCGTGTCCGTGACCGTTCTCAAAGTGGTGTTGCTCGTACTCACGGTGAGGGAAGGTGACACACGGTGGGTCCCTGGCGTTTAGGCGCTCTCGCTCCCAAACTGGATGGACTGAGGGAGCTGAGTAGCCCCTTGCCATCTCCCCTACGGCGTTCATCAGTTGCATTATGCCAGTGCCATCGGTAATTGCGTGGTTGGCACGTAGGGCTACAATGAATCCTCCGCATTTGAGGCGGGTTACCTACCATACGCAAACGGAGAACAGTTTAACCAAAATTTCTGCTTTTTTTGGGGGGAGAGGAATCAATCAAAACAAGTTTAAGAAAGGAAATTACATGATAATACCATATCATGCGTTTGAATGAAAAATAAACATGTATAACCGGCCTTTGTCGTTTAATTTGCACCAGAAAATTTTGGCCAATTAATTTTATTTTTCATAGTGCAAACCCCAATTTATTTTTAATACTCAACGTTAAATGAGCACATACGTCTATGGGTGATGATGCATGTGCTGAGACAAAAAATTTATGAAATGTTTTGTTTTGGCATAAATAAATAGGTTATAAGATTTAAAGTCATCAAATTTTCAATAGTTACAATTTGTTATCAAGTATGATACCCCTATACTCTTTGGCTGACAAGATCAAATTACACCTTAATCAGATTTATTCTACCATGGAAAACGTATCATACGCACAATTTATAATTGTGAAAAATTATACATAAAAGGATTATTTTTACCCAATTTATAAGTAGTAATACCCTTGCATTATTTGGTAAAGAAATTATTTTTTGAATTTAATAGATAATAACATAATTTTTCAGTCGAGACAAGACATTTGATAAGTGATTTGTAACAAGACATTTATGTTTTTGCTACATATACCCTTTGCTGCATGTTTGCCATAGAATTGAATACAGCCTTAATTGAAAAAGGACTACTATTTCAATTTAATTCTTGGTTTTGAGATATGCACTTTATAAATTTGCGTATTGTTCGTAGATTACAATTTCTCATATGATAGATAGATAAAATATACATAAGACTTCTAATACTCAACTTTACTGCTCGAGTAACACATTCTTCCTCCGTTTGCGTTGGTAACAAAAGTTAGCCGGAACACAGTTAATGTTCCCAACGAAAGGATTGCGGTGTTCTCACCGAAAGTACTTGGGCCAATCACTGATTTTATATATGGTTGAAGGGGCTGACACTATACTAAGATGTTAATTTCACTGCGATTGTATGCAAGGGATGGGCTTACCTAACACGTGTATGTGGCCCACCTTTGGGACGTCCAAGGAACGCAAAATTTGTAACCATTAAGGTGGTATGTCTCAATATTTTTCTATCTAATAATCTTTTTTTGTTATAAGTAGTCATTGGTGTGCAAGATTACTTATTTGAGATCTTTTAAATCTAAGAATATATTATTTTGTTTTAGTCGCCTTACTTGTTTCCTAAGGTGGGCACGTGTAATTAGTAAAAAATTCAAATAGAAGGAATTGATTGTAATTTTTTCCGTTTAGATTTAGATGATAAATAAATAGATGGTAGAATGAAATATGAATCTAAAAACAGATCATAATAAGAAAAAGTGTATAAGATACTCTAGAGTTTTATTGATGCGATATTGATTTCCGAAAACAAAAAGTTGATGAGGTATTGATGTCTTCCCTTTAGAATTTTGAAATTGTTTTTAGTTCATAATTTACTGCAACAATCTTTAAACTATTTATTGAGAAAATGAGTTTTAAATGTAGTAAAAAATGAAATTTAGGTGAATGACAGTACAATCTGATTGTCACACATGAATAATAACAATTTTCATGAGTTAATATTTTAAATCGAAATTGTGTATCATACAATAGAACATTAATCAATGCGAAAGCTAAAAATTATTGTGAAAAGTTTAAGCTCAAAATTACAGGTTATTTAAATTTCAACCACCACCTTAGTCACGTGTAAAAGTATCTTCTAAGATTTAAGCAAAATGATAAATATCTTACTTGAAAATACTTTTTTAAGTGTGTTGTCTTCACTTAAAAGTTATATTGTCATGTTTTCAATTAAAAAGAAACCGGTGTTATTAAGTAATAGAGATGTATTACAATTTATAAATGATATAAAATTATCTTTTTTTCATAACTTATTATATTTATAAAATTATGGTGTCATATGCAAAATGATAAATTCAATAGCCAGTGCGACGTGGTTTCGTCCAAAAAAACTAGTGAGTCGTACGGTGTAGAATTTACTTGACACAGGCCCACATATACAGCAAGAGCTTGAATTTTTTTAATTTTCAAGCCTTTATCAAAGGTCAATCATCATCACGTATAAGGGAAAGTACGCTTCAAATGATAAATTGGCGACGACTCTCTAATCAAATTAGGCATATGCCAAATCGGCAAGTAAGAAACAGCGGAAATGATCAGACAACGAACACAAAACCAGGAAAACGACGTATACCTGAACAATGAGTATAGGGGTACCGATCATTCCATCAGTACCAGGTATATCATAAAGAAGCTCGTCCAAAGGGAAAGGCGGATGAATCTCGTCACCAAAATCCTCAAGCGTCGCATCAGCCTCGGCCTCAAAGAAAGGCACACCCTCAGCCGTACAGTCCACCACGAGCTTCCGGTTGGAGCCTTCCTTAACCCGGCCAGCGAATGGGTAGTAAAACACGAGAGCCTTAGCCAGACCCTCCTTCACCACCTTCACCGGATCCT
Organism: Carnegiea gigantea; assembly: GCA_029747015.1. Lineage (NCBI taxonomy): Eukaryota > Viridiplantae > Streptophyta > Magnoliopsida > Caryophyllales > Cactaceae > Carnegiea > Carnegiea gigantea. Next base: position 38,871 of record JAKOGI010003574.1, on the reverse strand, counting down.
CCCCCTCCATTGAAGGGTCGGCGCGGTAGAACATGATGGCCGGCATCTGGAACCGGAGCCCCTCCTGGTCATCAATGTCTGAAAGGGGTTTCTCCTCTCGGGGCGTTGGGTGGGCTGGCACTACCACCTCCATCTCCCCTCGTCTTACGTTCAATACTATGGGAGTAGTTTCTGCCGCCATAAGACCCATCTCTAACTCTCTAAGTGTGTGTTTGTACGCCCGTGTGTCTCTATTTCGCCTTCTGTTTTGGAAGCAAAGTTTGTGGTTTTTTGTTTCCGTTGGAGGCTGTACTTGAAATTTAGAGTGCAGGGATGCTGGGGTAAGGTACCAGCTATATATAAATAATAGTGCCCTGGCTTAATGCGATGAGTAGATGTGAATTTATATATGACTGGATGAGATGGAGGTAGGTGGATTTCCAATATAGGGGTAGGAAGTCTTTCATGTAATAACTTGAAAAATTTTGTGTATTCAGCTATGACTACGAGAGTGGTGGTAGGTTGTGGAGTTGGTGGCTTTGTCGGTTTTCATGGGTAGCTTTATTTGTCAAAAGTAATGACTTGTAGTGGGTGTGCACGATTCCGCAAGCACAGACTTAATTTTAAGCGGACCCTCTCTTTCATCCCCTCTAAATCCTCTGTACAAGTATACGTCGACCCGTTTCTTTTCTTTTCTTTTACATCTGGATTTTTAATACATATTTTTTAAAAGCAGAGTTAGGTGTTAACTTGTACGTCGCTTTCTAATGACAAGCGTATTGTCATGACAAGTTTCCATAGTACCGTATTCCCCCCCAAAAAAAGTTCCTGATCTATCAAATTGAAGAACGTTGATATAGGCAATTAAGAATTACGATAGTGTAAAATTATTTTTAAGTTGTTGACAGTTGCCATATTGTTTGTTATTTTTTTAATAGTAATGTAGCACCTATAATTATCTTGCATGACCTTCAAATTCCATTGTCTATCTATGGACACATTATTATATAACTAATGTATTTGTCTCTTTGACCAATGATAGTTGGTGACAAATGGGAACTAATTATCACTATTATAAATTTTTCTAATTTTAAGTTATCTAGTAATAATTCATCTATACCAAATTAAATGTCTCATAGCATCCCCACCCAAGGAGCGTGTGTTTTAAAGAGGTCCGTGTGCCACTCGAATGACTTCCAACAGGTGAGGAAGGGGCAGGGGCACGCATTTTGCCATTGAAACGCACTGTTTTGCATGTCATTGCTACACCAAGTGATGCGTTTTGCGTTGAGGAAAACAAAAAGAAAAAGCAAGGGATAGTAGTTGGGCTGGGTTGCTAAGCTACCGACGAATATAGCCGTTGGGTTTATAGCCGTCGGCTGAATGGCCATATTCCCTTTTTTTTTTTGTAATTGTATCTATAAAAACTCCATGTGGCCTTAATTTTCTCCATTTAATGTTTTCATAAAAGTTTTCTTCTATAAAACATTTTCACAAAATTCTTTTTTGTGGGTATCTTGGAATCAGCCTCTCTACGGGTAGGAATGTCAGTAGAGGTAAGGTTGCCTACAACTGGATCTCCCCAAATCCCGCGAAAGTAGGACCCACACTGGGAGGTGGTGGTGGTGGTGTTGTATCTATAAAAAACTCCAATTGCTGCTTAAACAATCAAACCAAAATCATTCTCACCTTCTAAAAATTATGAGTGTCAAAAAGAGTTGTGGGAAGTGAAGAGAAGTGAAGTAGCTTTTGCAATGTAAGTTTAATGTGAGATTTAATTTAGTAATTTAGCTATGTTGTTATTTGATTTTAATTATATTGTGAAACTAATAATTATTGGTTATGGTTTTGTTTGTAGACATTTTAGAGGTGTTTCAAGAAGAAAGAAGTGAAGTGAAGAGTTTTGTAAGATATTCTACAATTTATATCTTGTAATCTATGCATGTTTATATTTTAAAAATTTAGTAATTAAAAATAAATCAAATATGAATTTATGCAGGTTTATATGTGGAATTTACTTAGATTTAAAAATTGTTAGAATTCCAATTTGTTAGATTATTTTGAGCCTAGAAGTAGTTGTTAGAATATGCTATGCTTGAGTAAAATCAAAAAGTAATTAGTTGATTACATGTGAAATTTCATGGTTAATTTAAAGTAAAGTTAGAAGTTAAACGTGTGGAGTTGCAGGTTTATATGTGAAGTTACAAAATATGTTTAGAAATTATGATTATGTTAGAAATTTGGAAGTCAGACATTTGACAAATAAATGAAGTTTGTTTTTAATGTGGAATGTAGTTGGAATTTAACAATGATATAAATATGTGGAATTTAGATACAAATCTTAAATGTTAGAGAAACAACTTTAAATTTATTTAGAACTTAGGGTAATTAGTCATTAGAATACTATGATTGAGTTTAGTTAAAGAAAAAATTATTACTTGAACATGTGGAGTGACATGGTTAATTCGAAATGAAGTTTGAAATTAAACTTGAGGAGTTATATGTTTATATGTGAAGCTATAAATTATGTTTACAAAATTTGATTATTTTAGAAATTTATTAGTTGAAAATCTGCAATATAAAGGAAGTTCATTTTTAAAATATGTGGAATGTAGTTGGAATTTTAAATATGGCTTAAACATGTGAAAATTAGTTATAGCTAAAAAATTAGTTACAGTTAAATTAGTTAGAATACACATGTGAAATTACACGATTAATTTAGTTAGAAATTCTTAGAATTAAAAACTTTGACATGTTAAGTTAATATATTTATATAAGATTAATATAAAAATATAATAAGAATAGTTTGATGATGTTGACGTGAAAGTATATGTTTAACATAACATTAATCGAATATTAGTTTAACAATTTGTGCATGTTTAATTTAAGTATCACTTACAATAGATAAATATTTTGGAAATTCTTTAATTACATGTAAACATGTTAAATCACTTGTTAATTAGATGTTGAAATTAAATTACATGTTTATATATGTATGTTAGAATTTAAATTTTAAAGAAAAAATTGTTGATTACCTGCACGTGTGACTATGAAATAGATCCTAATCATCCATAATCATTTATAAACTTATTAACTGGAGACAATTTACAATGAGAATCCGGGAATAGCATGGACATTTCTCCATATCCTCCAAATTAGCAATACCACACATAATACATCAACAATACCCATATGAATGTTCCACACATTACCCACCATCACAAAACTACCCACCACAAAGCCACAATGCCCTCAAAATCTCAAATTTTAGCTACAAATCAATGCCCCCGCCACATATTACCCACCATAACCTAATCCTACTCCCTCATTAATTCCTCATCCTCAACCCAATATAACCCGACCAACAAAGAGGGTAGCAGAGCATAGACATACTGGACATCGGAAGAGGATCGCTGCTTGGTAAAGTCGTGGATAAACGTAAGGGGTTTTAGAGTGAGGTTGCCTTTGTCTACAACCAGCACGCTCCTAGTAGAGTTGCAAAGAGAATTGGAAACGTTTGCAACGCCCATTGGTTTTTAATCAAATTAAACTTCCTATATCTTTTTTCGCTTATGCAATCAATAAAAAATACACATTATCTCACATGTTCAACCAAAAAAAGTGATTGATTTTTTCGATATTTTAAATCACATAATACATTTTTTCGATCAATAAAAAAATTCCTTTATTCGAAAAATAAAAAATTTACACAAGTTATAAACATACAATGCAAACAGAAAATTAAAAGGATAAAAGTCATAAAATATGTTTAATGATAACTCACATGATAAATATTTAATATAATTATTTAGGAATGAGCTTTACTGGTTGCAAAAGTGATAGAATATATATTACAAAAACATGAGACTTTTGCATTTTGAAAATGAAAATGCTCTCAAATGTTGATGCATAATTTTTTTCCCTTTTGGGTGCACGGACGCACGTACTTCGTTCGCAATAGCTTTTTTTCTTATTTTTTATAATTCAATCAAGATGGAATAGCTTCTTGTTTGGTTTATAGCATTGCATGGCATTTAGCCAGTCTTTATTACTAGAAGAATGTGGTCTACTGACTACTGCAGGAGAAACGTGATTTACTGGGTTTCCTCTCTTTCTCCTCATGGTTATCAAGTTCGTTCACACTTACTTTTTCTAGTCTAGCGCCTTTCTTGATTGACAAAACTGGGAGAGAGACCTCACATAGGGACGTTGTTGGGTTTTGTGGCCCAAAATCTCGAGTATCGGCACGGGGAGCCCATGCTGCACAGACACGGGCGTGCCAAGACGAAGAGCCGAAGACGGAGCAAACAGCAAAGTGGCACGGGGGTGCCGTGCCACGTGGCACGGTCGTGCCCCGGCCAATTTTTTTGCCTCCTTGTTTTGGCGGTTAGGGTTAGGCGTTGAGGGTGTTTTCTCCGCGGCGGCTAGGGCTTTTCAAAGGGGGGAAAACCCTACTTTTCAGGCCCTATAAAAGAAGGGTCAGGCCTAGGTTCTAAAATATTTCAGTACTCATAAATACATTGAGAGGTAAAAGTAGTTTACGAGAGATTACAATAGAGAGAGATTGTAAGTCTGCTCTTAAATCGAATCACTGAGGTGATTGTGATCGTGGTGTACTTTCCTGCTCATAGTGGATTGTTTTGGTGCTGTCACCGTCCGTGGTTTTTCCCTCATTGGGTTTTCTACGTTAAATTCCTGTGTTCTTGTTCTCTTCATATTATTCTGTTGTTTTGTTGATTGAATTTTTGATTTTCTATTGCATCCTATCGCTTCCGCTATACTGTTACTCTGATAATAATCCTAACAAATGGTATCAGAGCCTGGTTATAGGATGTCTTCAATCAAGAAGGTAGACATTCAGAAGTTCGACGGAGAGATTAGTTTTAATCTCTGGAAAGTGCAGATGAGAGCGGTTCTCATCTAGCGCGGGTTGTGGAAGGTCCTGAAGGGACCTCATGTCAAACCCGAAAAGACAACAGATGAGCAATGGGCTGAAGAACAGAAGAAGCGGCGTGGGTCGCTGACAGAGGACGAATGGGAGGAACTGGAGCTGAAAGCGGTTTCAGCCATACAGTTGTGCTTGGCACCACATGTCCTGCGAGAGATGCTTGATAAGACAACTGCGGTGGATCTTTGGGCTCGGCTGGAGGAACTCTACATGACAAAGAGTCTCGCCAACAAGATCCGTTTGAAGGAAAGGTTGTGTACCTTTTGTATGGCTGAAGGTACCCCTGTCCAAAAGCATTTGAATGAGTTTAACTCTATTCTTGTTGACTTGGAGAGTCTAGATGTGAAAATTGAGGATGAAGATAAGGCTATTTTGCTTGTTGTATCGTTACCCCCTTCTTATAAACACTTTAAGGAGATTATGATATATAGTAATTCTAATACTATATCGTTTGAAGATGTTAAGTCAAACCTATTGTCTAAGGAGAAGTTTGATCTTGACATTTATGCTAATTCTACTGAGGAATTAGCAGTAACGGGTACAACAACTGAAAAGGGGAACGGTAATAGGAGTAAGAACCGTTCTAAGTCTAAAAATCCTCATGCTGGTAAGACCTTTAATTACTGTGGTAAATTGGGTCATATTATTGCTAACTGCTGGAAACTGCAAAAGAAGAAGGAGAAAGACGAAGATAATTCTCAGGAGCCTGCTGAAGCTTCGTTTGCTGAATCTGATTCTGATGGTGACGTTCTGTTTGCTACCTCTACTGAAGGGGGGAGCGATTCTGATTGAATTCTTGATTCTGGGTGTACCTATCATATGTGTCCTCACAAGGATTGGTTTTCAACATATGATCCAGTTGACTCAACTGTTGTTCACATGGGCAATAATGCCCAATGTAATGTAACTGGAATCGGTACTATTAAAATCAAGACCCATGATCGTGTTGTCAGGACTTTATCGAATGTTCATCACGTTCCTGACTTGAAGCGTAATTTCATCTCGTTGGGCACCCTTGAATCCAAAGGGTGTAAATATTCAGCTGAAGGTGGAGTTCTGAAGGTCTCAAAGGGCAGTAGGATTCTGCTGAAGGGTCTGGGGCAAGGAAGCCTCTATGTCTTGCAGGCATCTACTGTGACAGGTTATATGAAGGAAAGTTCATATAAATCATCTCCTAGAGCTAAGTTCAAGCATTGCTTGAACTCAGTTGGTATTCGCAGTATTTGAAGGCCCTGCGGGGCATAGCCCCATGGGGGGCAACACCCTTAGGGGTGGACGACGGCGACGGAAAGTTGAAGATTGGAGATTTTGATCCAAGGTGGAGATTGTTGGGTTTTATGGCCCAAAATCGCGAGTATCAGCACGGGGAGCCCATGCTGCACAGACACGGGCGTGCCAAGACGAAGAGCCGAAGACGGAGCAAACAGCAAAGTGACACGGGGGTGCCGTACCACGTGGCACGGTCGTGCCCCGGCCAATTTTTTGCCGCCTTGTTTTGGCGGCTAGGGTTTGGCGTTGAGGGTGTTTTCTCTGCGGCGGCTAGGGTTTTTCCAAGGGGGGAAAACCCTATTTTTCAGGCCCTATAAAAGGAGGGTCAGGCCTAGGTTCTAAAATACTCCAGTACTCATAAACACATTGAGAGGTAAAAGTAGTTTGCGAGAGATTACAACAAAGAGAGATTGTAAGTCTGCTGTTAGATCGAATCACTGAGGTTATTGTGATCGTGGTGTACTTTCCTGCTCATAGTGGATTGTTTTGGTGCTGTCACCGTCCGTGGTTTTTCCCACATTGGGTTTTCCACGTTAAATTCCTGTGTTCTTATTTTCTTCCTATTATTCTGTTGTTTTGTTGATTGAATTTCTGATTTTCTATTGCATCCTATCGCTTCCGCTATATTGTTACTCTGATATTAATCTTAACAAGTGGTATTAGAGCCCTGGTTATAGGATGTCTTCAATCATGAAGGTAGACATTCAGAAGTTCGACGGAGAGATTAGTTTTAATCTCTGGAAGGTGCAGATGAGAGCGGTTCTCATCCAGCACGGGTTGTGGAAGGTCCTGAAGGGACCTCATGTCAAACCCGAGAAGACAACAGATGAGCAATGGGCTGAAGAACAGAAGAAGCGACGTGGGTCGTTGACGGAGGATGAATGGGAGGAACTGGAGCTGAAAGCGGTTTCAGCCATACAGTTGTGCTTGGCACCACATGTCTTGCGAGAGGTGCTTGATAAGACAATTGCGGTGGATCTCTGGACTCGGCTAGAAGAACTCTACATGACGAAGAGTCTAGCCAACAAGATCCGGTTGAAGGAAAGGTTGTATACCTTTCGTATGGCTGAAGGTACTTCTGTCCAAAAACACTTGAATGAATTTAATTCTATTCTTGTAGATTTGGAGAGTTTAGATGTTAAAATTGAGGATAAAGATAAGGCTATTGTGCTTGTTGTGTCGTTACCCCCTTCTTATAAACAATTTAAGGAGTTTATGTTATATAGTAATTCTAATACTATATCGTTTGAGGATGTTAAGTCAAACCTGTTGTCTAAGGAGAAGTTTGATCTTGACATTCATACTGATTCTGCTGAGGGATTAGTAGTAAGGGGTAAAACAACTAAAAAGGGGAACGGTAATAGGAGTAAGAACCGTTCTAAGTCTAAAAATCCTCATGCTGGAAAGACCTGTAATTACTGTGGTAAATTGGGTCATATTGTTGCTAACTGCTGGAAACTGCAAAAGAAGAAGGAGAAAGAGGAAGATAATTCTCAGGAGCCTACTGAAACTTCGTTTGCTGAATCTGATTCTGATGGTGACGTTTTGTTCGCTACCTCTACTGAAGGGGGAGCGATTCTGATTGGATTCTTGATTCTGGGTGTACCTATCATATGTGTCCTCACAAGGATTGGTTTTCAACATGTGATCCAGTTGACTCAACTGTTGTTCACATGGGCAATAATGCCCAATGTAATGTAACTGGAATCGGTACTATTAAAATCAAGACCCATGATCGTGTTGTCAGGACTTTATCGAATGTTCATCACGTTCCTGACTTGAAGCGTAATCTCATCTCGTTGGGCACCCTTGAATCCAAAGGGTGTAAATATTCAGCTGAAGGTGGAGTTCTGAAGGTCTCAAAGGGCAGTAGGATTCTGTTGAAGGGTTTGAGGCAAGGAGGCCTCTATGTCTTGCAGGCATCTACTGTCACAGGTTATATGAAGGAAAGTTCATATAAGTCATCTCCCAGAGCTAAGTTTAAGCATTGCTTGGACTTAGTTGGTGTTCGCAGTATTTGAGCGCCCTTCGGGGCATTGCCCCATAGGGGGCATCGCCCTTTGGGGTGAGACGACGGCGACGGAAAGTTGAAGATTGGAGATTTTGGTCCAAGGTGGAGATTGTTGGGTTTTGTGGCCCAAAATCTCGAGTATCGACACGGGGAGCCCATGCTGCACGGACACGGGCGTGCCAAGACGAAGAGCCGAAGAGGGAGCAAACAGCAAAGTGGCACGGGGGTGCCGTGCCACGTGGCACGGTCGTGCCCCGGCCAATTTTTTGCCGCCTTGTTTTGGCGGCTAGGGTTTGGCGTTAAGGGTGTTTTCTCTGTAGCGGCTAGGGCTTTTCCAAAGGGGAAAAACCCTATTTTTCAGACCCTATATGAAGAGGGTCAAGCCTAGGATCTAAAAAAACTTCAGTACTCATAAACACATTGAGAGGTAAAAGTAGTTTGCGAGAGATTACAATAGAGCGAGATTGTAAGTCTGCTCTTAGATCGAATCACTGAGGTGATTATGATCGTGGTGTACTTTCCTTCTCATAGTGGATTGTTTTGGTGTTGTCGCCGTCCGTGGTTTTTTCCCACATTGGGTTTTCCACGTTAAATTCCTGTGTTCTTGTTCTCTTCCTATTATTCTGTTGTTTTGTTGATTGAATTTCTGATTTTCTATTGCATCCTATCACTTCCGCTATACTGTTACTTTGATATTAATCCTAACAAGTGGTATCAGAGCCTGGTTATAGGATGTCTTCTATCATGAAGGTAGATATTCAGAAATTCGATGGGAAGATTAGCTTTAATCTCTGGAAGGTGCAGATGAGAGCGGTTCTCATCCAGCACGGGTTGTGGAAGGGCCTGAAGGGACCTCATGTCAAACCCGAAAAGACAACAGATGAGCAATGGGCTGAAGAACAGAAGAAGCGGCGTGGGTCGCTGACGGAGGACGAATGGGAGGAACTGGAGTTGAAAGCGGTTTCAGCCATACAGTTGTGCTTGGCACCACATGTCCTGCGAGAGGTGCTTGATAAGACAACTGCGGTGGATCTTTTGGCTCGGCTGGAGGAACTCTACATGACGAAGAGTCTCGCCAACAAGATCCGTTTGAAGGAAAGGTTGTATACCTTTCGTATGGCTAAAGGTACCCCTGTCCAAAAGCATTTGAATGAGTTTAACTTTATTCTTGTTGACTTGGAGAGTTTAGATGTGAAAATTGAGGATGAAGATAAGGCCATTTTGCTTGTTGTGTCGTTACCCCCTTCTTATAAACACTTTAAGGAGATTATGCTATATAGTAATTTTAATACTATATCGTTTGAGGATGTTAAGTCAAACCTGTTGTCTAAGGAGAAGTTTGATCTTGACATTCATGCTAATTCTGCTGAGGGATTAGCAGTAAGGGGTACAACAACTGAAAAGGGGAACGGTAATAGGAGTAAGAACCGTTTTAAGTCTAAAAATCCTCATGCTGGTAAGACCTGCAATTACTGTGGTAAATTGGGTTATATTATTGCTAACTGCTGGAAACTGCAAAAGAAGAAGGAGAAAGAGGAAGATAATTCTCATGAGCCTGCTGAAGCTTCGTTTGCTGAATCTGATTCTGATGGTGACGTTCTATTTGCTACCTCTACTGAAAGAGGGAGCGATTCTGATTGGATTCTTGATTCTGGGTGTACCTATCATATGTGTCCTCACAAGGATTGGTTTTCAATATATGATCCAGTTGACTTAACTATTGTTCACATGGGCAATAACGCCCAATGTAATGTAACTGGAGTCGGTACTGTTAAAATCAAGACCCATGATGGTGTTGTCAGGACTTTATCGAATGTTCATCATGTTCTTGACTTGAAGCGTAACCTCATCTCGCTGGGCACCCTTGAATCCAAAGGGTGCAAATATTCAGCTGAAGGTGGAGTTCTGAAGGTCTCAAAGGGCAGTAGGATTCTGCTGAAGGGTTTGAGGCAAGGAGGCCTCAATGTCTTGCAGGCATCTATTGTCACAGGTTATATAAAGGAAAGTTCATATAAGCCATCTCCCAGAGCTAAGTTTAAGCATTGCTTGGACTTAATTGGTATTCGCAGTATTTGAGCGCCCCTTTGGGGTGAGACGACTCGACGGAAAGTTGAAGATTGGAGATTTTGGTCCAAGGTGGAGATTGTTGGGTTTTGTAGCCCAAAAACTCGAGTATCGGCATAGGGAGCCCATGCTGCACAGACACGGGTGTGCCGAGACGAAGATCCGAAGACGGAGCAAATAGCAAAGTGGCACGGGGGTGCCGTGCCACGTGGCACGGTCATGCCCCAGCCAATTTTTTGCCGCCTTGTTTTGGCGGCTAGGGTTTGGCGTTGAGGGCGTTTTCTCCGCGGCGGCTATGGTTTTTTCAAAGGGGGGAAAACCCTATTTTTCAGGCCCTGTAAAAGGAGGGTCAGGCCTAGGTTCTAAAATAATCCAGTACTCATAAACACATTGAGAGGTAAAAGTAGTTTGCGAGAGATTACAATAAAGAGAGATTGTAAGTCTGCTCTTAGATCGAATCACTGAGGTTATTGTGATCGTGGTGTACTTTCCTGCTCATAGTGGATTGTTTTGGTGCTGTCACCGTCCGTGGTTTTTCCCTCATTGGGTTTTCCACGTTAAATTCCTGTGTTCTTGTTCTCTTCCTGTTATTCTGTTGTTTTGTTGATTGAATTTCTGATTTTCTATTACATCCTATCGCTTCCGCTACACTGTTACTCTGATAATAATCCTAACAGACGTGTCTGGGTAATGTAATGATTTATCAGGTTAATAGTGGATTCGTTGTCCTAGCTCATCAAGTGCAAGAAAATTACTTATTTGTGAATTATTTACTTTCGAAACTATCGAAGTATAGTATATGAATTTTTTGAACTCGCAATTATGAAATTGAATTTTTTGAATCATTGAGCTATTGTACAATTAATTTCTAAGGGACAAGTCACTATTGAACTTTTTGTGTAATTCTCAAAACAATTCATATTTGCAAAACTGAACCCAATTCTTAAAAACTTACTTTCAAAAATTTTAATTTTGTGCATGTGATAATGGTCACATAAGTACTACTTGAAACCCTCTTTAATATGGTATTAGAGCTACATGACTAAAAATAATTAAGACAATTAAGATTAATTAGTAGTTAATTAAGCTCATTAACTGTG
>JAKOGI010003574.1:0-22500 GCA_029747015.1 Carnegiea gigantea | reverse complement strand
CAATTCAATATTTGGAAGATAATAATGAACTTATCTATGAATATTAACACAAATTTGAAGCACATAAATAATAATAAGTAAAGATAATAAAAGACATGTTTCAATCGATAAAAAACAATGCCGAGTTTGTGATAGGAACATGAACAATTGTGAATTTTTTTTTTTATTGTTCAACATTATTTCTTTTTTTGCCTATCTAAAATACATAACAAATAAGGATAACTAACACCATTTACCAAACAAACATTTCCCTTTCAATATACGGCCATTTAAAGCAAAATTACTTGTGCACACAAAATTTTAATAACATTTTTGTTCCATCATCCATAACTACTTACAACCATTACAACTATTTCATTTATCTGAATCAACATACATTCCAAATTAAATTAAAGATTAAACTATTTACTATAAATTTTATATTCACTTATGACTTCAATAATTAATAATTAAATATGTTTAATTAGCATTTTCTATTCGATATTCTGAAAAAGAATTTACATTCATATTTAATTCACATTTTATATTCCCATATGCCGAAAATAAATTTTCACAAAAAACTAAAATACGACAATGTAATTAAACATATATGCTACAAAAAATAAATTTAACATAGCTATTTTATTCATCAAAATAAACCTAATTAACAAATCAAACACAAATTAAGCTATGTATTTCACATTTCATCCAAATAAACAACCCCAAAAAATAAACAAAACACTATTAACCAAAAAATAAAATAAACACACTTAACAAATCAAACAAATCATAGAAAAAATAAAACATACCTAAAATAAACATTGCTTGACATACTTACAAAAAATTAATATATACAACAAATCGAGCAAAAAATGAATATACTTAACAAACCTAAATCATTTTCCAAAACATAACACATTAAACATGCTTAGCATACTTCAACATTTTATAATAATCACACACTTTTTATAAATATACATAGTTAATATATTTTATTCCACTTATCCAAATAAATATACTTCACAAATGAAATAAAAAATTAACATACTTCACATCCATATTTTCCACATCCATAATCTACAAAACAAAATAAATTAAATAAACTACACACATACGTTACAAAATTAAATTTCAGAAAATTCAACAACACATACCAAATTAATATAATTTCAAAACACAACAATTTCGATAAACCTACATGCTTAGTGCCACTAACCTCTAAACACCGAAAAAAAATCCGACTACCGGCGGAATGGGCTGCAAGAAGGTGGCGGAGGCGCAGCGGCGATGGCGGCGGCACATTAGCATCGGCGGCAACTCTTCAACTGATTCATAACAAATCAACCACCATCAAAAACACCAATTAACTCAAAATTTTCAATTTTAAATAACAAATTAACTAAAAATGAACAACTTACGGTGAATTATGAACGACGGCAACCTCCTTCACCGGTCACCGGCCATCGAAAATAATGGAGCTCCCTCTTTCTCTCTCTTCTTCATTGCTCTCTCTCTCTCTCTCTTTGCGTTGCGCTTTCTGTCTCTCTCTCTCTCTCTTCGTATTGCATTCTCTTAAAATGAATGGACCGAACACTTAAAAGCAGATCTGCATTTTTTTAGAAATTGAGCTTTAGCATTCTAATGGACATTATGCCGGATTCCGATGGAATTTTTAAATTCCGCAATTTCTGTCTGAATTTCTGACAGAAAAAAATTCCGATGGAATTTCCATCGGAATTTTAAAAATCCGTCGGAATCCGGCATTATTTCCGTCGGAATGCTTTGTGTGCTCCATCGAGTGTCACTGGTGTCATTGTTTCCGTTAGAGTACAATGGCATTTTTGTAGTGGAAATTTTCTAAACTATATTGAGTTTAGTTTTTCTGGCACTATAACTAACTGGTATGATTCACTAACCGAGGATGGTAAAAATGAATTAAGAATGATGGAAACACTTGCTGCAATATTCAGAAACTTATGTAAGGAAGTCGAAAGTGAATTCATTGAAGCTAAACTTGATTTTGAAGAAAAAGTAGGAGAGTGACAAAGAAAGATTAATAATACAGAATTATGTGATATGAGGTATCTGGAGAATTATAATGCTAAATTTAGTCAATATAATTATAAAATTGGGCATAATGAAACAATCTTGCTATGTTTTATGATAAATTACTATCACCAATCAATTCTATAATCAATGAAAAGTACATTGCATGGTGTGAAAAAGCAGATGTTGATACACTCTTCGTTCAAGAATCTCTTATCTGAGAAAATGGGTCAATAATCAATGTCTCAATCTCCAGAAGCAAAAGAAAATGAAGAAACAATTTCTAACTTGTTGGGATAATCCTCACCAATGGAGAAAAGAATCTGAAAGGAGAAAGAAAAGAAAAATTCATAAGAAAAAAAGCTTTAACAAGCAAATGAGAGAAAAATATGAAAGAAAATATTATAACATGTAACACTCCAAATGCACATAAGCCACTGTTTGCATTCTCTCCCTTAATTTTATCAATTAAAAGTGATAACCCAAAGATCGGGGCGTTACCACCATCCAAATAGGACAAGGCTTGGCTTATAAATAATAAACATAACCAAGCTGAACATTGCTTACCACCACAAGACATTCACACAGTCACAAACCATCAAAACCTTACATAAATAGTTTTTAGTATCTTAAAGTTTACACCAAAATATAGTAACTCTTTGCAGAGTATACAGTTCTAACATCAATATATTTCACAATACAGTGCTCAAGACATTTCAAGACTAATACACCACGGTTCCTTTCAGACTTTCTCATTCAATTACCTTCTTCAGTTTTCCTGCCAGCCTAAGGGCGATTTACTACGCATTTGCCCAAAATGAAGCATGAAAACAATTCGAACTATGAGCCGAAGCTCAGCACATACATTTCTGTAATGTTAAATGTTCATTGAAAGACTGGTTGGGCCTGTAATGCAATTCATTTTAATTTAAAATAGGGAATGAGGTGAATATAAAATTGCATTATCAATTATTATCTGATAGTAAACCCCTGATAACTGTTAAGATCTGAAGATTGGTGTATACTTGCCAACCTGATCGGCAGATATGACCTGAAGCCGCGCGGGTAACTGAAAAGTAATGCCCTGTAACTGATAACTGAGAGAGTCACTAATTTTATGATAAATCATTGATTAAACTAATTCATTGATGTACTTACCAAAGCATTATAATTTTGATAAATACATGCAAATTTCTAAAGATACAGGCAATGAACGTACGTGTGACTTTTAATGAAATCTCATTAAGCATGATTATGCACAAAAAGGGGAGGAAATGATAGATTAGGCCTTGATTTTGTACAAAAATATCATTATAGGACCATATAATTAGCAAATGTATTTATTTTCATAGTTGATAGTTTTAGTTAAAACAAGTAAAGGTTTAACAGGAACTAAAATAAATAACTCATAACTTAAATCTTTCGACCTCAACTTGAGACCTAACTCCTCAATATAGAAAGTTGTAAAGTCCCACAAAACTTTTGTTTAGAAAGAAAAACATGATTCTCACAATAGGGTTACCAAAATTGAGTTAGAACACAAGGGTGCTAGTTTTGGTCTAACCTGTACAGTCCTAGCAAAATGGCCATAACCTTTTCCACAAAGCTTGGATTAAAGCGATTCAAAAAGCATTTGAAAGATAACTTAATGATCTATCAACTCATCCAAAATCATGATTTTTCAATGGGCTGATCAGCACCAGTTTAATTGCAAAGCTTTCCCTATTTTCAGCCTGTTCACAGCCACACTGCTTTTGTTTCCCCCCTTCTTTTCACATGATTCCCTATCTAAAATTACTGCTTAAAATCATTTAACAAAGCCTTTGTCCTTCTCATCACCATACAAAGCCATATTACTCAATTGCACTCCACAATCCTCTACATCAAATTTCTTTTCTTCTCTTTCTCAAACCCACTCAAAACACATCAATGATCTTAGTTAATTGCATAAATGAGCAAAATGACCCCTTATAATCAATTGGGGAAATTCCCATAATCCACCCCTTTTATAAGAATCACACCAAATGATTTTCCAAGTCGAAAGACACATCAAAGATTCATTTATGAACCAAATATACACAAATAACAAGCTAGGTACCAAAAGAAGGTCAAACCATGCATAATCCTTAAAACCCTATCTTATGACCAACTTAACTCACCTTCATCTCTCTTTCAAAATCCCCAAGAACACCATCATCATCAATAGGACTAAAGATTATAAAATCAAATACAAAACAACCCAAATCCATCATTTGACTTAAGCTAGCATGATCATGGACAACTATGAACCCTAGCATGCTTCAAGCTCAACTCCACCATGTCCCCAAAAACAATAAAATTTATATGATAACATCTATTTTCATCCCAAGAGCATAAGTCATAACTAAAACAATCATAAAAACCAAAAATACAACAAGATCAAATTAGGGTTTTACCTCTTTAAGAGCTTAGGAGGAGAAGGTGTGAGATTGTTTGAGGGTGGAGGAGGTTGCCGTGGCTGGTGGGAGGCTAGGGGTGGTAATTGGTGGTAGTTGGTGGCTGGCTGGTGGTTGGCTGGTGGATGAAACGTGGCTGGGGTGAGCTGCTGCTACTGGCTGTGGGGAAGAAGAGAAGAAATGAGAGCTTTGCTGCTTTTTTTTTGGTGTGAAAATTTGATGATGTTCTAGTGTTGGTGTATACTTATATGTGGGTGAAAATTTGAAACCAAAAAGTGACTTTTTGCTGATCAGAATTTGTTGCAAAGCATAGCAATTACTGAAGTTAATGCCAAGCTAAGATTTGGGCCATTTCTTTTGGGCCTAGCTCACTAACTTTGGGCTTGTAAAACTGTTCAAAGTAATGCTTAAAATTTTGTGTAGCTCGGGATTAAAATATTTTGGTCATTATGAACAATGGTTTAGTCTTTTGAAATATTTTGTTAGGGCCGTCTATCGATTCACCTAAAATGTCACGTTAAAAAAAACTGAATTGCAAATTGGGGCACAAATGAATTTTTCCCCGACGAGATGATTAAATGCGATAAATAATTATGAGAAAATCATTAATACAGGGTAATTAAATAAACATGATAAATAAATGTGGATACTTGGCTCTCATTTCCTCTTCGGTCTCCCAAGTGGCTTCTTAGGAGGTATGGTTTGTCCAAAGCACCTTGACTAAAGGTATCTGCTTGTTCCACAGCTACTTAATTCTGCAATCTAGTATTTGGACTGGATGCTCTTCATATACTAAATCCCTAGTGATTTCAATATATCCAGACACGATAGTGTGATCCGGATTTGGAATATACTTCCTGAGCCGAGAGAGGTGAAATACGTTATGCACGTGTTGAAATTCTACTGACCGATCCAGATGATAAGTTACGGGATTCAACTTTTCAATGATTTCATAGGGCCCAATATATCTTGGACTCAATTTGCCTCGCATTCTGAACCTCTTGATACCCTTGGTTAGCGAAACTTTCAGAAAAATTTTATTGCCTATTTGAAACTCCAGAGGCCTTCTTCTTTAGTCAGTATAACTCTTTTGTCGACTCTGAGCAGCCTTAATATGCTCTCGAATTTTCCTTATTATTTCAACAGTTTCCTAAATCATTTTGAGTCCTATAATCAATGCCTCATCCAAGTCACTCTAGTAGAGCTGGGTTCTACACTTTCTTCCGCATAAAGCCTCAAATGGGGCCATTTTGATGGTGGACTAGTAGCTATTATTATAAGAAAACTCCATCAATGGTAAGTCTTCTTCTCATTTCTCTTGGAACTCCAATACACAAGCTCTCAGCATGTCCTTTAGAATTTGATTTACTCTTTCAGTTTGCGCATATG
The DNA here is from genome assembly GCA_029747015.1 of Carnegiea gigantea. Classification (NCBI taxonomy): domain Eukaryota; kingdom Viridiplantae; phylum Streptophyta; class Magnoliopsida; order Caryophyllales; family Cactaceae; genus Carnegiea; species Carnegiea gigantea. The sequence goes on along the minus strand of JAKOGI010003574.1, from coordinate 16,651 downwards.
TTTTAGGGTGATAAGAGCTGTTAAAGTTTAATTTGGTCTCAAATGCTTTTTAAAGCACTTGCCAAAAAGGGGCTTGGAATCTTTGATCCCTATTTAGTACTATGTTCAAGGGAATCTTGGGTAGTCATACTATCTCCTTAACATATAGTTGGGCTAGTTTTTCAATCACACAAGTATCCCTAATTGGCAGAAAATGGGCTGATTGGGTGAGTCTATCGAGTATGACCCAGATAGCATTCTTCTTTGAAGCAGAAAGAGGTAAACCCATAACAAAGTCTATTGAGATCGAATCCCACTTCCAGTTGGGGATTTCCAGAGGTTGCAGTTCACCCACGGGGTGTTAATACTCTGTTTTAACCTTCTGGCAGATTAGACATTTGTCAACATATTCTGCAATCTCTTTCTTTATATTATTCCACCAGAAGTATCATCTCAGGTCCCTCTACACCTTGGTGCCTCCTGTATGCACCGAATAGCGAGTATTGCGAGCCTCCTTTGGGATCTATTTCCTCAATTCCTCATTTTTGGGTATGCATGGGTGATTCTGGAATCGAAAGGTCCCATCTTCATGTATTACAAACCTAGGAGACTTCTCTTTGTTTAAATTTTGCTTTATTCTCTCGAGTTCAGGATCACTTTCCTAGTTCACCCGAATTTCTTCCACTATAAAAGGGTGTAAGGTAAGTGCTGATAATTAAACATTTGCTTGCCCATGGAACACTAGTTGAATTCCCAAGTCCTCAAGTTCTCTCAAAAGACTCAACTGAGTAATCACCATAGTGCTTGAGCTATGTTGTGCTTTCCTACTCAGGGCATCCGCTATAACATTTGATTTTCCTAGGTGATATTAAATTTGTAAATCAAAATCGTTAAGCAACTCAAGCCAATGTCGTTGTCTCAAATTGAGCTCTTTCTGGGTGAAGATATACTTTAGACTTTGATTGCCAGTATAGATCTTCCATGGCACCCCATATAAGTAATGTCTTCAAATTTTAATGCAAAGATTACGACTGCTAACTCCAGGTCATAGGCAGGGTAATTTTTCTCATAAAGCTTGAGCAGTCGAGAAGCACAAGCTACTACTTTGTCTTCTTGCATCAGAACACACCCCAAACTTCTTCGAAGCATGACTATTAATGGTATACTCCTTACCTTCTACTGGTAGCGTTAGGTTTGGGGCGGTAGTTAATTGCTGCCTTAGCTCTTGAGAAGCTCTCTCATATTTCTCTATCCACTCAAATTTATTTGCTTTCTTGAACATATTAGTCAGAGACAGAGCTATTTTCGAAAAGTCTTTAACGAACCTTCGATAATAGCCCGCTAAACCCAGAAAGCCTCGAATATCAGTGATGTTGCTAGGCCTTAACAATTCCGTAATTACCTTCACCTTATGGGGGTCAACTTTAATTCCTTCTTTTGTAACCACACGTTCCAAGAATACCACTTCTTCCAACCAAAATTCACACTTTTTTAATTTACCATAAAGCTGATACTCCCTCAGGATCTGTAACACATCCTCAAATGAGCAGCATATACCTCTCTATCCTTAGAATGGATAAGAATGTCATCAAGGAACACCACTATAAACTTGTCTAAATAGGGTCTGAAGACTCTGTTTATAAGATCCATGTAGGCTGCAGGGGCATTAGTGAGGCCAAACAGCATCACTGTAAAGTCACAGTGGCCGTACCTAGTCCTAAGCACAGTCTTGGGGATGTCTTTAGGTTTTATCCTATGTTGACAGTACCCTGACCTCAAATCAATATTAGAGAAAACTCTTACTCCTTGCAGTTGATAAAACAAATCATTTATTCGTGACAAAGGGTATGTGTTTTTTTATGATGATCTTGTTCAGCTCCCTGTAGTCAATACATAGCCTTAAGGTTCCATCCCTTTTCTTTACGAACAACATTGGGGCACCCTACACTTGGTCTGATAAATCCCTTCTGCAACAACTCATCTAACTGAATCTTCAGTTTTTTAAGCTTAGTTAGGGCGATACGATATGGGGTTTTGGAGATAGGTTAGGCATTAGGGATTAACTCAATTTCAAAATCAATTTTCCTCTACAGGGTAATCTTGGTAACTCCTCAGGGAAAACAACTTTAAAATCACAAACTACAGAAATATTTTCTACTTTCTCTTCTTTCATTTGAATGTCAGTAGCATAACACCAATATTCAATACACCCTTGACATAATAGCTTACTTGCTTTCATAGCAAAACTCAAGGGACAAGATTTTTCCACTCTCTACCTGTATAAACATATTTCTCTCTCTTTTCCATCCTCCAAAATCACCTTAGGATCTTTACAATCAATCTTGGCCCCATAAGTGTGCAACCAATTCATTCCTAAAATGATATCGAAATCGGACATATCAAATTGAATCAAATCCACAGGGAAGGTGGTTCCACCAATGGTGATGGTGTTGAACCTAAAATTATTACCTTTTATACCCTGTATTATCTAATATTTGCTCAAAATTAATGAATAAATTTGGATATTAATATATTTTTAATTGTTTTGTAGGAATTGTGAAATCTAGGAAAAAGAATGCAAAAATTGATCAAATTGGATGCAAAGGGGAAGAAAGAAAGGTATTAGATCAGACTTGAGTGAAGAAAAAGATGGGAATAAGATTGAGGCCCAGCTCCGAGGCCCGTTTCGTGCCTGTCCATGCCTTCCTGGTCCAGCCAGCATTTTCCCCCCCTCTTTCCTCCGTTGGGCCTGGCCCGCACGTGTTTTTTCCCTTCTTCCCTCACTTCTTACTCTCATTGCACCAGTCTATTCTTTTCCTTTCCCTGGCCCAGTTCGGTCCCTTCTTTTCCCAGTCACCCCGACAGGTTCTTTCTCATTTAGATCCATGTGCCAGGCTTCATGATGCAAATGTTTCCCCCCTTCCTCTTCTTCGTCTTCTTCGATTTAGTTGCCTAGAAGGTCCCGAAAAACAAAGCCATTCGTGCCCCTTCCTCTTCCTCTCCATGACCGCCTTTTTCCTTTTCCTCCAACTATTTGTGCATTACACATCATTCCCATCGTCATTAGCTTCAATTACTCGGTTATAAGGATTAATGAAGCAATCAAGATGGGCGAGAGGCGGTGTTTTTATGGCCGAAAACAGAGTAATGGTGAGGGTGGACAGAGAGCAGTAGCATAGAGTAGAATAGTTTGATCTTAGTTTTGCTTCTTCTCTTTTGTTTTCACAATTTCAGATCTAGTATTAGACTTATAAGATTGTAATTGATTTTAGGTTTGGTAATTTCAATAAGTGATTTTAATTTTACTTCGAAATTGCTTAAGTTGGACTCAAATTCTGTCCTCTCTTGGATCGAATATGCCATTCCTCTGTTTCAGTTTTGCTTAGGTATGTTCCGAATCTAGCATCAAGTGGGACTATTGCTTTGAGGAAATTCTGGATATCAATTATCCTTGGTATCACCCTTCTAAATTTTAGCAATCTCATTTGGTGATTCGAAAATTAATTTCGTTTATCTTACTAACAGTTTAAGGTTTTCATGTCTTTAAGGTTAGATATTGATTTTGTTATGATCTTCGATTTGGTAACCTAATTTCACAACCATCTTTGCGGATCGACATCCAAAATATTACAACGATAAACAATACGCTTGCGGAATTTATAACAGATAGGAACAAGTTTATAGGAGATGGGGCACTCAACTCCAGAATCATTGGGTAATTTGATCCTATAAATTGGTTTTCGTCCTCCTATTCTCAAGGTTCAATTGCATGGCAGATTGAGTGGATATTAATGAAAGAGTCTCACCCAAATCAAATAATACATAAAATGGCTTTGAATTTAAAAAGAGAGTTCTAATGGCTATTGTACCAGATGTGGTAACTTCCTTCTTTCTCATTACATATACCCGTCCTACTGCTGTAGGCCTTGAAGGTGGGGCCCCCTGGCGAGGTGGGGCAAAGGGTGTTGTTGCATCCTTATCTATAACCTTCAATCTTCGGGGGCATGCAGCAATTAGATGTTCAGGGCGTCCACATCACATGCACTTGTTGGTTCCTACTGGGCATTCAGAGGTGGTGTGATTTGTTCTTTCGCATTTCCCACAGGGCTCTGCTGAGCCTGTAGGATGGCTCTTGGGAGGAGCGGGAGAAGGTTTCTTCTGGCTCACACTCTCACTCGGAATTCCTCGCTCAAACCCCCTTTTCTTTTGGTTGATCGGGTTCAGGGCCCTTAACTCTGCCTTCACTCAGTCCACTTCAGCGACTCGTTCATATAGCTCTTGGTAAGTCAAGATTGGCTGTCTAGCTAACTGATTTCGAATGTAGAAGGCTAAACCCTCTTCATACCTTTTCATCTTTAACCTTTCATATAACATAAATTTAGGGACATATCTGGATAATTCTATAAACTTACTGGCATACTGCATCACAATCATATTACCACTCATCTTCAACTCCATAAATTCTTTCTCCTTTTGCCTTTGAAGCACAATTGGGTAAAATTTTTCCTTTACCTCTTCCAAGAATTTACTTCAGGTGAATACAAGCCCTACTAGCCTACTTTTAATAGTGTTCCACCAAATATCAGCTTCACCAGTCAAATAATACATCCTAATATTTACTTTCTTTTCTTCTAGAACCTCTACTGCTGTAAACATTTTCTCCATTTCCCTTACCTTTTCCTCCAATACTACTGGATCATAATTTTCATCATACACTTTAGGGTTGCATCGTGCTACCCTATATGCTAATTTACCATCTTTAGGAGGGGCTTCTGTAGGTACTTGGCGAATCTGCTTCATCAGTTTAACTACTAAGGTCAGTTAGTAGTTTGAGTTCCCCATGTTGTTAGCTAATTCCGGGGAAATTGGTAGCATTTTACGAAAATTTGGTGGCACATTACATGAGGCTTGTTCACCCGATCCTTGGCTATGGTCCGAGTTATCCCCTATATGAGTCTTCGCATTGTTTTGCACCAATTCAGACATTTTGTTCATACATTAAACAAAATAATTCAACTACTAGAATATCTCAACATATAAGATAAGCATGCCTAACAAATACATTTAATATAACTCAAATATTATTTAAAACAAAACCCAAAGCTTCATTATATCATTCCATAACTGCTTGTTTACATACATAGCCGCTTACTTATATACATGATCAACAAAAGCATATCATATCTAACTGACCAAGTAAGATCAGCTCTAACTCCTACCCAAAATATTAACTAGCCTCCTAGACACTAGATCCATCACATGCCCGAAAAGAGAGATGGACAATGTCATCACAGTAGGAAGGCTTTGACTAACTATATACAATGTCATATTCTATACAAAATGCATCCACCTAATCTGACCATGCTATATACTTGTGGGCTCAAAATGTAACCTACTCAAGTCAACACCTGGAACAATCTAATGATCTTTAGATGAATCATAATCCGGGTCGGACTCATCCTCAGGCTCCTCACCTGAGTCGAAGCTACTGTCCGATGCTCCTGACTCTACCTCATCAATCACCTGATTCTTTTGCTGCTCTCCCACTACCTCATCGACCTCCTGATCCACCTACTACTCCCCTACTGCCTCATCAATCTTCTGACAAATCTACTGCTTCTTTACTATCTCGTCAATCTCTTGATCCTCCTCTGGTTCATCCTTTTCCTCTAGATAGTCCTCAAGACCTTCCATGGGTTCGTCATTAGAACTAAGCACTACGATCTTCAGTGTATTAGGGAGATCTACCACCGCATGAGTCTCCTCAGGACTGTTGAGCAAATGTGGAGTACCTGGTACGAGCGACAATGGTGGTCCCTGTGCTGTTGCAGGTGGTGCAGGCGAAGAATGTGCCTGAGGTAAAGGAAAAACATGCTGAAGGGTCTCCATGGTAATCCCCCTCTGCTCGCACTCCTCCCACAACAACAACTCTGAGGTGATAGTCGCCCAAGCCCCCTGAACTTGAAACCTAGGTCCGTCCCAACTTGGGTTTCCCGTCATCATGAAATGATGATAATGGAGTCTAAACTCTACCCACAGATCAGCAGTGGGTAAGGACCATAACAATCTGCATGCATGGACTGTGATGTCGTGAAACTCGGAGAAAGGCTCCCGTGTATGAGCTTTCATGCTGGCGCATAACAGTGAAATATAGGCAACCACAGAAGTACCGGGCATCATATTAACTGCATAAGGATCCAACTAGCAAAGAAAATACAAATGAGGGGCATGTAGAAGATAAGCAATATACATTTCTTATATCACAAGTCTCTAATTGCATATGATATTCTTTCCTAATAACCCTTCTCACCCTTTTGTATCTAAACTCCCTACTCCACATCCCATCAAGAAAATCAAGACCTGACTCTAACACCAAATCTATAGCACCCCAAACGCACATAATCCACTGTTTGCATTCTCTCCATTAATTTTAGTAATTAGAAGTGATAACCCAAAGATCGGGGCTTTACTGCCGTCCAAATAGAACAAGGCTTGGCTTATAAATAATAAACATAACCAAGTAGAACATTGCTTACCACCGCAAGACATTCACACAATCATAAACCATCAAAACCATACATTAACAGTTTTTAGTATCTCAAAGTTTACACCAAAATATAGTAACTCTTTATAGAGTACATAGTTCTAACATCAGTGTATTTCACAATATAGTGCTTAAAACATTTCAGCACTAATACACCACTAGACTTTCTCACTCACTTATCTTCTTTAGTTAGCCTGCCACCCTGAGGGCGATTCACTAAGCATTTGCCTAAACAAAATATGAAAGCATTTCGAACTGTGAGCCGAAGCTCAGTGCAAGCATTTCTCTATTGTTAAATGTTCATTGAAAAACTGGTTGGGTCCGCATTGCAATTCATTTTAATTTAAAATAGGGAATGAGGTGAACATAAAACTGCATTGTAACTTATTATCTATCAGTGAACCCCTGGTAACTGTTACGATCTAAAGATAGGTGTATACCTGCCAAGCCGATTTGGGGATCTGACCTGAAGCCGGGCGGGTAATTGAAGGGCAATGCCGTATAACTAATAGCTGTGGGGGTCACTAATTATGTGACAAATCATTGATTAAACGGATTCATAGATGTACTTACCAAAATATTATAATTTTGATAAATACATGCTGATTTATAAAGATACAGACAATGAACGTACATAGGACTTTTATTGAAATCTCATTAGACATGATTATGCACGAAAAGGGGAGAAAATGATAGATTAGGGCTTGATTCTGTACAAAATATCATTATAGGAGTATATAGTTAGTAAATATATTTATTTTCATAGTTGATAGTTTTAGTAAAAGAAGTAAAGGTTTATCAGGAGCTAAAATAAATAACTCGTAGCTTAATCTCCCGACCTCAGCTTGAGACCTAATTCCTCAATATAAAAAGCCTAAGAAGTCCTGTAAAACTTTCATTTGCAAAGCAAAACATGATTCCCATAATAGGGCTCCCAAAATTGAGTTAGAACACAAGAGTGCCAGTTTTAGTCTAACCTGTGCAGTCCTAGCAAAACGGCTATAACTTTCTCCGCAGAACTCGAATTGAAGCGATTGAAAAGGAATTTGAAAGATAACTCACTGATCTATATGCCCACCAGAAATCATAATTTGTTGATGGTCCGATCAGCACCAGTTTAATTGTAAAATCTCCCCTATTTTTAACTTGTTCACAGCCACACTGCTTTTGTTTCCCCCCTTCTTTTCACATAATTCCCCATCTAAAATCACTCCTTAAAATCGTTTAATAGAGCCCTGGTCTTTCTCATCACCATTCAAACCCATATTACCCAATTTCTCTCCATAATCATCTACATCAAATTTTCTATTCTTCTCTTTCTCAAACCCACTCAAAATATATCCATGATCTTACTTAATTGCATAAATGAACAAAATGACCCTTTATAATCAATTAGAAAAATTCGCATAATTCACCAGTTTTACACAAATCACACCAAATCATTTTTCAAGTTGAAAGATATGTTAAGGATTCATTTGTCAACCAAATATACACAAATAACATGCTTGATACCAAAAGAAGGCCAACCCATGCATAATTCTTAAAACCCTAGCTTATGGCCAACTTAACTCACCTTCATCTTTCTTCCAAAATCCCTAAGAGCACCATCATAATCATCAATAGGACTAAAGATTACAAAATCAAATATAAAACAATCCAAATCCATCATTTGACTTAAGCTAGCATGATCATGGACAACTATAAACCCTAGCATGCTTCAAGCTCAACTCCACCATGTCCAACATCCCCAAAAACAATAAAGTTTGCCTGATAACATGTATTTTGATCCCAAGAGCATAACTTATAACTAAAACAATCATAAAAACAAAAAATACAACAAGATCAAACTAGGGTTTTACCTCTTTGAGAGCTTAGGAAGAGAAGGTGTGAGGTTGTTTGACTGTGAGGGAGGTTGCCATGGCTGGTGGGAGGCTGGGGGTGGCGACTAGTGGCAGTTGGTGGCCGGCTGGTGGTTGACTGGTGGCCAGGAAGTGGCGGGGGGTGAGCTGCTGTTGCTGGCTGTGGGGAGGTAGAGAAGAAAGGAGAGCTTTGTTTCCTTTTTTTGTGTGAAATTTTGATGATGTTCTAGTGTGGGTGTATACTTACATGTGGCTGAAAATTTGAGACCAAAAAGTGGCTTTTTGCTAATCAAAATTTGGTGCAAAGCATAGCAATTAGTGAAGTTAATGTCAGGCTAAGACTTGGGCCTTTTCTTTTGGGCCTAGCCCACTAACTATGGGCATGTAAAACCATTCAAAGTAACACTTAAAATTTTGCATAGCTCGGGATTAAAATATTTGGGTTGTTATAAACGATAATTTAATCTTTTGTTACATTTTATCAGGGCCATCTATTGATTCAAACAAAATGTCACATTAAAAAAAAAATGAATTGCAAATTGGGGCCCAAATGGATTTTTTCATGGTGGGATGATTAAATGCAATTAATAATTATGAGAAAATCATTAACATGGGGTAATTGGATAAATAAAAATGATTTAGGGTTGGGCTATTACAACAAACTAAGCCATAAAAAAATGAAGATTTTTAAGAAAAGCCGCATATTGTCCTATATCGGAAAAAACAACGGTAAGTGTTGGGTAGGTAAAGAAAAGAGTCATTATGCAAATGAATGCAAAAATAAGAAAAAATAACAAGCTTATAGAGACCTTGGGTAGTCTAGACTATTTTGAACTTAGCGAAGAAGAGGCCCTAGATCTAACCTTGAAAAACAACAATGGAATTGTTGAGATTGTACTAGAAGATGAATACGAAGAAAGTGATTACAAAGAAACCAGTCATATGATAGAAAGTAGTTTAATTAGTCTTGGTGATCTTCAGAGAGAAGAATTTGTTGTAGATAATGAAAATGAAGAAGTCAAAGGAAATTGGGACCTTCTCATAATTCAGAAGATATTATCTATAAAAAAAAAATCTATCTTTCAGTTAAAGAGTAAATACTTATGTGAAATGATGGAATGAGACTTAGGATAAAAGATTGTAAGTACAATGTGGGAGAAGGTAATCTCATTAATTGGAAAAACATCTTTAGGCAAAATAAAGATAGAAAGTACAGGTACATTCATGTTAGAAGTATCCAACTGCAAATTACTCTATTATAATATTATAGCAAAAATATTGATCATTATGCTTTGCTCTATGGTATTAGGCGTACTAATAATCAAATTATCACAGGGATTAAGATGAATTTGTGTAATGCATTAGTAGGATTCAATTGCCGACCTGGATATTATATGAGCCTAATAGATGAATTTGTCAAGAACTTCCTATCTCTTAAGATGAAAACAGTTGGGATGAACATGAAAAGAGGAGGATACCCACTAAGGATATTTTGGAAGATAATCTACAAATTAGATAATACTATAGATCCAAAGACTAAGGAAATGATGATAGTGGTGGAAAAATTTGAGAGTCCTGCCCCTACGTAAAAAAATCCTAAGTATAAATTCTAATCCTCAAGAGATAAATATTTATAGGTAATAGATATTGAGCTTTGCCAATCCCGTAAAGATCAATAAGAAAAATGTAATAAAAATTGATGAGAATAGTAAAATTACCATAAAACCCCAATTATTAAGAAGCATGAGCACAACATCAGAATGGAGAGAAGGGTCTTCATTAGGTAAAGAAGAATTTAAAGAAGATGATACAATGAGCATGACTAATGAAATGAGTTGAATAAGTTTTGAATCTGCAAGATACAGTGTAGACTGAAGTATGAGTCTAGATAAGAAAGTCATTGGGTACAAAACAAGAACTACTAGTGAGCTAATTTATGAGGATGAATTAGTCAAAACTACGACTATGAAGATATGCTATAAAGCCACTCACACAAATTCTAATAGCATCTATATCCCAATAAATGTATGTTTAGAGGGATATAAAATATGAATTGTGCGCCTACATAAATAGTCATTGTTCTGTCCATTTTGAAGAAAGATCTTTATTTTCAGAATTTATGCGTAAGAAAGCCAAGAATCCTTTACAAGTAAAGATAGCTGACAATAGTATAATGAGCCACAAGGAGCCATAGAAGGGTTATTCATAGAAATAAGAGGAGTCCAATGCATTATACCGGTTCAATGGAATACTGATCAACCCTTTTATGATATGATCATTAAAAATAATTTTCAGAGGCTGTATTCCCCATGCATATAGGCCTAAAATCAAATAATATTCATAATAAATAGTTACTCAGTTGTAATTGATAAATTAACTAGAGCTTACACTCATTAGAAAATTGAGCTTATACACAGCCAACATGGTGAGAAGATAATGCATGCACAATGTGAAATAACACTAACAATCTCACTACTTGAATTATCTGTTAAATAGCATATTTCTAAACAACAAGAATAATTATACAAAGAACTCTACTATGATAACCCACTGAATTAGAATAAAGACAAAATATTTGTAAATATTACTTTATTAAATCCCAATACTATTGTTCGAGTCAAACAAATGGTGTATACAATCCAGGATATCCAATAATTCAATAAACAAATCAAAGAACTTCTAGATAAAGGATTAATCCGGAATAGCAAGAGTTCTCATACCAGTCTCACTTTCATGGTAAGAAATCATGTTAAAGAAAAAAGAGGAAAAGCTAGAATGGTAATCAATTACAAAAAGCTTAATGATAATACTTTCTTTGATGGTTATTATATTCTTAACAAACAGTCATTTTCAATGGAATTCAAGGAGTCTCTTAGTTCTTGAAAATGGATTACAAAAGTGGATACTAGCAGATAAAAATGGATGAAGAAAACATTCTTTTAACTGCTTTTAGTGCCTCTCAAGGACACTATGAGTAGATAGAAATGTCATTTGGTCTTAAAAATGCACCTTAAATATCCCAAGGAACAATAGATAACATCTTCAAAAATCTTAATCATTGTTGTCTAGTTTACATTGATTATATCCTTGTCTTTTCCAAAACCATAGAGCAGCACAAAGATGATGTATTAGCTACCACCCAAAGATGCGTTGATCATGGCATTATCCTTGGTAAGAACAAGTACATTTATGCTAAACAAAAAATTGAGTTTTTAGGTCCAGATATGAAAGTTAAACAAATCATCCTATGAAAGCATATTGTAGAAAAAATAGAAAATTTTCCTAAAAAAATTGAAAATGGGAAGCAATTAGAAATGTTTCTTGGATGTCTAACCTATGTGTTAGATTTCATTAAAGATATAGCTAAACAGAGAAAACCGTTGCAGCAAAAACCCAACGAAGAAGTAAGTTCGTCATGGAGTACTAGAGATTCAGAGATTGTCCAAAACTTCAAAAAGATGTGTAAAAATTTTCATATTCTTAATCTACCTAATGAAGGAGATGGTTTAATTCTCGAGACAGATGCCACTAATGAGCATTGGAGTGCAGCACACAAAATCAAAGGAGAAAAACTCTGCAAATATTGTGGTGGAAGTCTTAATAAAGCAGAATGCAACTATCCCACAATGGAAAAAGAAATCCTTATAGTCATAAGGAGAATTGAAAAGTTCTCAATATTTTTGACCCCACAACCTTTTCTTATTTGAACTAATTATAAAGAAACACTTAGTTTTGTGAAAAAGAATTTATCAAATATGCAAGCGCAAGGATGACTTCTACATTGACAATTATGACTTAACTAGTTTTCCTTTTCTATTGAACATATACAGGGATCGAAGAATTCTCTGGCAGATAGTTTAACTCGAGAACTAGCTAATGACAATCATCAGAGCCAAACTCTTCCCGGGAAAGGAGGAAATCCAAAATGAAATGCCATTACTACTAGAACGAGTTTCTGCTTATAGTAGAATCCTTATAGATATTTGGGAATTCCATATAAAAAGTAAATCACGTTTTCGTCTGCTATCTTCTACCTACATAATAACACAAAGATTTAGCCTTTTAGAGGTACAAATGAATTACGTAAGGTGTCCTTATGATATTCAAGAAAAGATAAGTTCTCATGTTCAAGAAAAATGATTCAACGACTGGTATGCAGCCTACATCGACTTCATAATTTCTCTTAAAATATTTAGGAGTCATGAAGTATTATGATATTCTTTCCTGATATATCTAGAGTTGGTGGTCTCAACTAATTCAATCTCTTCAGATGACCCTATCATAAAAGTTTGGGAATATGGAATAATAGCTTACCTCAGGAAAATCTCAGATCTAAAGTTCTCATTCTTCTCAAGACTAAGTTTCAACAGTGCATGTTTAAAAGGAAGTATTGGATTCTCACATCCCCAGACAATCCAACAAAAATTTCGTACATTAGAAGTTTGTATGTTGAGGTACATTGTGCAGTCGTTGAGTATGAAAATGAAAAAGCCAAACCAGCCCATTATCTTGTCCACTTAGTTAATTTAGGCAATCCTAATGATCAATGATAAGAATGGTTTCTAGAACAATAAGAAGTAGTTAGTGATCCTACTTTAGCAAGAGCCTTTAATTTTTATTATATTTATCATCAAACGTGGGCATTAATTTAACTGGAAAGACCACCAATACATTGGGGGAATACTACGCACATTTTATGATGATGATCTCTGCAAATATATGAAGGTAGAATGAGCTATTTTAGAAGACATCTTTGATTATCACTTTGATGTTAGTGGTGGAAAATTCTTATCAGAAAAAAGAAAGAAATATCTTCATAAATTATTTAAAAGATGGGATTCAGAGCATCTTCAACTTAATGAAGATTTTGATGATTATGTGGATAATGATGGACTGAAAGACATTATTGGAGATGAAGGCATGCAGAATCTCAATATGGATGACTAGTCTTGTTATCATTAAAAGCACTAAAAAGTTGTTACTTCATTATTGTACTATTTTGTCAAGCGTTAGATCAGCAAAATAATATTGTCTACTGTAGCCGTGTGAGGACAACTGTAATCATGTGAAAATATCAGTATGTACTGTAGTCATTAGGGCATCTGATGTAGTCCATTTCCTCTATAAAAAGAGAGACTGAGTACTGAGAAGGTACACGGTCATTTGAGCATGCTTGAGCAAAATAGAAGTTGGGAATCTCTATTTCCCTATTAGCAAGCATCTCTGATGATCTTAATAGTTTAAGTCCCTTTTCAATCTTTTTATTGTAATATTTCCAGTTTCAAGCTTTCAACAAAAGAAGTTTGCTATTAGGGAACGTTATTAAGTCGAACCTTGTATCTTAAATATTATGATTTCTTGATTAAAGTCTCACTATCCTTTAAACTAAAAACTTGATTAGCTACTATGGTCTGAGGTAGGAAATGAAACAAATTTGTACTGTGCTTGATCTAAGGAAGGTGGCATTGAGATTAGCGATTTCTATAAGCTGGAAGCTAAAGGAATGCTAGGATCCAGCGCCGACTAGGTTCAGTTAATGGTCAAAACTCTGTACTTAATTAGCTTTTATTGTTGGTAAGCATGGTGGGCCTATAATCACATAAAATATAATACTTATATGATATCAGTAGTAGATTGTAATAACTAGTACCAGTAAAGTTATTATAAAAAAATCGTTTAATACAAGCATCTGTATTTAAAAAACTCAAAAAGTAGCAAATTACTCAATGTACCTCATTTGGACCAAACTTGAAAAATTCTGAAAGTTTTAGACCAAAATAATAATAAAAAGACCATAAAGTCATTTTCTTCAAACCTGGGGGTCCCAAAAATTCATTCTTCAATTTCATGGTACCAAAAATTCAGACACCCTAGTTGGAGGTGCCGAAAAGTAAATAACTCCTTATTCGTAGGGAAATTAATCTTAATGTTTATCTTCTACTATCATCCTGCTATTTTGGAGAAAGAATATTCACACTCAAAATTGGAAGGGCATGAATATATATTTGAACTAGTGAAATTTTCTCGGTAATATTCCTGGAGCTAATACTAAAACTTAGATTTTAGTCATATATATATTAATCTTTGCACCTTTATTTATAGACATATAGACAGGCATACGAGCATGCAAAAAGTTGAGTTACACTACTTAGTAATTATTTTAGGAATGAAATCCAACTCATTTAAGCTACTATGCATTATTTTGACTACGCACAATTGAAATAGAATTTAAATTATGGTGTTTGTCTTGTTGTTGTCGCTCGTGTGGCTTATTGCATCACACCTTGAGTGGTATTAATTCCCTATATATGAAAGGGCATTTATCATCATTATTAACTGTAATTGTAATATCCTTGCCCCACATCAAAATATTAGTTAAGTATGACATGGTCTATAAGTGATAAGCAGGATATCAAACCAGTTGACGATTTAGGCATTGATGTCATAGAATTGACCTTGGGCAAGGCATCCATGGAGAACTCTGTACCATAGAGAGAAACCTATGGATCAATTATCAATGTCACTACAAGCAACAATTAGCTTGAAGGGCAATCTTAATCAGTAATTAAAAGTGGGGAGTAGCACATACATCACATTGAAACACATTCGAACGTACATTTCGTATTAGTGAGTTACTCCTTTATATACATATATATATATATATATATATATATATATATATATATATATATATATATATATATATATATATATTGATTTTAACAATACATGCCACCTTAATTTATGTATGAGTGAGAACACCAATGTAATGGCGCAAATTTAGTGCAATCAGCATAATAGTCGACATTTTTAAAGCTACTTCAGTACTTCTAGTAACCCTTGGTTTCCGTCACAGAGTGAATTAGAAAGGCGAATCGATCTCCTTGCGTTCGTGTTGCGGCAAGTTCAAAAACAGGTTGAGAAATGATTGAAAGGTATCCACAACGTGAATGTATTTGACTTGTTTGGAAATTACGCGTAAATTACAAGAACGCTCGAAAATCCTACGAGTTATTGACGTAAGTATTAACAACTCATTTTACAATAATGGTCATTGTTGTAACTGTCCAGATAACTTGCAAAATTATTATTTATCAATTACTTTTGGATCTTTGCTCTGCTTCTTTTGTGCTGAAGCTCGTAATCCACTTTGTTAACTGACCAATAGACGGGAAAATGTCCCCAACTAGTCACCTGAGTGCTGTGTCTCATAGTCAAATATAAACACGGAGGCTCAAACATAAAACTTTTCTTGTTTTGACCGTGACATCCAAATCATTGATTGCAGAGATATACATAGATGATAATCAAATTAGTTAATAAAACTTTTAAGGGGTACTATTTGACATTTACTTTTTCGATACAACTATTATTGTCATATTCACAATGTAAGAAAAATCTCACAAATGTTTAATTGACACAATTATTTATAATAGTTATCCTAAGTTATTTAGTCATCATATCATGCACACATTTTAAAGAATTTTTACAAAATAATTAGTAACTTTCTAAGTTGAATACTTACTCAGCATAAAGTTATGTTGTCAAGGAAAAATGTTCAAATAATGAAATATATTATAATTAATTTAGCAAACATTTGTGGTAACAATTCTAGTACCACAATTTCTCTATAGCAAATTAGAAAATATGGCGTCCAAAATGTCCTTTAATGTTAATATGCTACAAGGTTTGAAGCATCACCCCATGTTTAATATTGCATCCATCCACGGTTATGTATGCGGCAAGTGCTGCTCGCTATGCTTACCGTAGGCGTGGATTGGCCACGAGTGGGGAAATATTCGCCAAGTGTGGCAGGGGCTAGGGCTCCCACTCTTACATCCGTAGAAAGGGCATCTCCTACCACGCTTATAAGCGTGCCAGCTGACCCATGCCTACATCCGTAGAAACATTACCGCACAAATGAAGGATTATTCATACTATTCTCATGCTTATAAGTGTGGCATCATGTATTTCACAACTGACTTTCAACATTGTTTAGAGATAACTGACTTTGATGTGAAACTTTATTTTAAAAAATAATTTTTGTTCTTTTTGACAATTCAACGCAATTATTCTCATATATATATATATACACACACATATATACACATATACGTGTGTATATATATATATATATATATATATATATATATATATATATATATATATATATATATATATATATATATATATATATATATATATATATATACACACACACCTATATATATATATAGGTATATGTATATTTCTACATATATATATATAT